>APFE031469089.1:0-42537 GCA_000404065.3 Pinus taeda | reverse complement strand
TTTCCCCCCATAAGTTATATTTTGTTGAACAAATAAGAGGGAAGAGATGTACAATTTGTAGAAAGGCTACTAGGAAAATACCATTTTGTAGAACATGCCCAAAAAGGGCCATTTTGTCTAACACCTAATTTAATTTTTTATTTTATATGACATTTGGGGGTTTCTGGGCTCATTTCAAAGCCAAATTTGATATGGAAGAATCATGATGATAATGATTCAATGGTGAACATTTATGAAGGCATTAAAATCCATGATGATATATTTTTAATGTTAAGAATAAATGTTATGTGTTTTGGGGGCTTATGATTAGGGTGAAATAATTGGTGTGTATATGGCGAGAATAGGTTTCAGGAAGAATTTTATGTGACCAAATTGATGAAAAGGTTATAACAGGGCATGGATAGGAATGTGACAACAACAACATGATTAATTTTGAAGACCTAAGATGAAGAGCATGTGGATATGGTTTGAAATATTGTGAAATGTGGTCCACACGAAGTTGAAGAAGGCATGGGTGTCTCCACTGAGGTTGGTTCCTCAATCAGGTTGAATCCTAAAGAAATTTGAAGCTTGCACATCTATGAGGTTGGTTCCTCAATCAAGTTGTATCCTACTACAAGTACGTGCTTTTAAAATTCCAAGGTTGTTACCTCAACCAAGTTGTAACCTTATTGTAGGTAGTTTCTTCCACATTTTGTGGGTGGGTACCTCTAGTAGGTTGATGCCTGCAAATTTGTTTAAATAATTTGAAGAAGAATAAGAAAAAGAATTATTGGTTTTCTATCAGAAGGGTTTCCATGTAAAATCTTGTGTCCTCTTATATTGATGTGACGATGACTTCTTGATGCATGGTTTCACTTACTATTATGCTACAAATTGTCATGGTACACTGCTACATGATTTCTTATTGATGAAATGTTTTGAAATGATAAGTTTTCCACCAAACTAATTCACTCCCTCCTCTCAGTGTGATATTTGGTCTAACAAGTGGTCTTAGAGAGGGTTCCTTTTGGAAAAGTTAACTGTTGGAAGGCATATCATGGAAAATAAATGGAATATTAAGAATAAGTAATCTCACAAGAGGAAGGACAACAATTATGCGAACAATATATTAGATCCTAAAGAAGACATTTTGCATGTTCATGGATGTTGAGAACAATCATAAAGAGGAATCAGCTAATACTTTTTTCTTCAATTGTAGAAATAAAGGTCACTATACATATATAGAAAAATAAATTGAGGTAGGAGTGGATTATGAAGGAGAAATTCCTTAAATGAATTAAAATATTTAAGAAAAATGGTTAGTCAATTAGAATAGAAACTCGAAGATTATAAAATAAAAGATGAAATCCAGAAAGAGCAACACAATGATATTTATACTTTGAAGTTATAACTAGAATAATCAATAATGTTGGATGAAGTAAGGTAGACCCAAATAGAGGAAACAAAAGTCATTGTGTGGCACTGGAAGCTAAAATTATTTAATTAAAAATTGCACTAGAAAATGTCAACAATAAAGGACAAAAGGATACAATGGGAATGGTCCTTTCTAATTTTGAATATGCAACTATTATGAGTTTGAAGGCTCAATCAGTTGAATATGCAACAAAGGAGTTAGCCACAAGATTTGAAATATGTTCAAGATGAGATCACTACTTCTCTACAAAAGTTAGGGAGTATCACATCCCTTAACAAAGAAAAAAATGAGCTATTGGAAAGAAGGGATCATGTTATTTCCATTCTTGAAACACAATTAAAAGAATCTAAACATAATGAGGATGCCTTGGTGAATAAGCTAAAATAAAATATGCAAGACTATATTGAGAGTAATCAAAAACTTATAAAACCATATGAAGAAACCACCTCCTTGAAATCCCAATTTGGAGAAGAAAAAATAATGGAAGAAGTAATGAAGATCCAGATGATAAAGAAAGAATAAGAATGTGAGGAGCTTGAAGAAAAATTTGTTTCATTAAGTGTTTAAGTGAAGTATTCCCAAGGGATAGGGTTGAGAGCCCCAACATAACAAAATAAAATGCCAACAAAGATGACTCATACAATCATGCCAAGTACTTGAATTAACAAAGGTAGGGATTAGAAGTTGTTGACATTGTTTGATCCTTCCAACATACATGGATTCTCCCCGATATGAAGTCCCAATTAGACCTCACAATGTTTGGTATAGGATCCCCTTCAGGAAATGTCGCCCGACTACCATTTTCTTAAATATTTTTCTTGACTATAGTATTTAGCATAAGATAGTAATGCACATGTACTTTTGAATGAGAAAGTAAGTATTCCTTATGAAATGGCCGATTTCAAATGTATCAGGGTTCTTTCACCGAAAGGAAACAAAAGTGAGTCTTTAAGAGAAAATTAATAGTACTATTATAATAAAGAAACACACACACACACATGGATATGAAAGAATCGTTAGTCATCAAACAGAATAGTTCACATACATGCAACAATCATTAAAACAATTACAACACACTTCCAATAAGATGAGCATTAAAGACAATGAAATATTTCAATTTCTTTAGTACACATGTATACCAACATATATCACAAACATCCAAACAATAGCCTTAAAAAATTCACAATATACACATGAAAATTTGTTGGCTCAATAAGCTTTAAATATTAAGTGAAAGTTCCAAGATACATTGATACAATGAAACACCACTAGCTCCAATAATGGATTGTTGAGCCACTACTTTCTCTCCAAAAGAACTATCTTCCTCTCTAATGCCTAGTTGGAAAACCCAAGGTGAGAAGTCCTTTCTTTGATTTATGAGGCTTCTTTTACAACAAAAGGAGTGACCTTTCATAAGGTTCGTGGCTCTTGAACTTCCCACATGATTTTTTGACTTCTAATGTGACCTTTGGACTTCTATATGACTTTTGGACTTCTCCATGTAACTCTTTTCTCCATATATGACACTTGGACTTCCACATATTTACATTTACAAAATTACATCATGATTTCCACATCATCATGTGGAGAAAATATGACAAGTCATTCATATTTATAACGTGGACCCATGGTGACTTGTACATAGACTTTCTTCAATATTTGTAATACATCTTGCATCGTGATTGCTTTACACCCTCGAAAGGGTCTCAAGAAATTATGGAGTCTTCATGAATCGATTTTATCATCGAAATTCATTGTTTGTTAAATTGCCACAACATGTGCTTCTTCGTGCCTTTTGTCTTCAAGATGCTTCTTTTGGCAGTCTTTCTTTGATAGATATCCACATCAATATTTTCCATGCTTTATTGAACACCTACAAGTAAAAATCACTCATGGAAAGTGCACATAATCCCAAAAATATCCTATCATATCATGCTTCACACAAATTATTTGTCTATGGATCAATAGTGTGCCAAGGGAAGAGAGGTAGGCATTCTAGGTGCAGGGCCCACTTGCAAGAGATAGGAGGGCTTTGTTGATCTCTGAGACTGTGACATGCATAATTATGGAGGAGAAGGAGGCTGGATGGGTGCAAGGTGCACTCACAAGAGAAAAGGAAGCTATATATTTTCACTGAGAATGTGTTGTGTGCTAGGAAAGAGAGCCAAGGCCACTAGAAGGGAGCAGGGCGCACTCACAAGGCACAACGGAAAGTGATTGTTCATTTAAGATGTGTTGTGCACTAGGAAAGAGATCCAGAGCCAGAAGGAAGGCACAAGGCATAATCACAAGGAACAAGGGGAAGCATTAATGCCCATTGAAAGTGCACAATGTGCTCAACTTAGAGACTGAAGCTTGACTAGCATAGGGCACAGAGACAAGCAATAAGAAGGTGGGTTTGTTTACTAGGAATACGTTATGGACTAATGATAGGCCTTCTGAATATATGTCATAGTTCCAATTAATAAGGGGGGTCTCCACTAAGACTTAAGCATGCATAGCGTGATTTTTTTAGCCTAGTGGGCGTGCTTGTAAAATCAGAAAATTATTTGTTTGGAAAGGTGGAACCTTGAAAAACACATTGACTTAGTAGTAAAATCAAGTGTGACACATCTCAACTCATCAATAAAACTTATACAAGATCCCACACTGAGAAATATACATCAAAACTCTAGTTCAAAAACAATCTCCAAGTGTAATAGATGAAACTGTAGTTGTGACCAAAAGTGTCGTTTGTGGAACTAGAAAGTGGACTATGACTCCAAAGTGCACTATTTCTACTCTTGATGATTTGATGACATTGAACATGGAAAAAACTTGATGACCAAAAGTGACACTTCACATAAAATAATAGGTAGGATCCAAAATTTGAATATAGAAATATTTTGAAGGGTCTTGTAGAAAGGACAACACTTGGTGACACACTGGTCGAATCTCAACTTCTCTGTCTAGGAATAGATTTTAGTGCGGATATATCCCTTCAAGATCTATTAATTCATCAAAGGGATTTCCTTGGATTTCTCACTTAACTCGAATTTGGATGTAGTACCCCTCATTCCCTTTCTTGGTTTAACACATCAATAAGACATGTCATTTTCAGAATTGCCTCAATTTAGGAGAGGGTAATATATGGCCACAAGTTAAAGATAATCAGAGTTTTGGTTTCGATCTATTGTGTTTATCCACTGCCAGAAGGCTTTTTTAGTACCCCGATGGAGTCACTACAAGAACACAAGCATGGATTTGTTGCCAATAGGCCTATTTAGTACCCCAACGAAGTTACTTGCTTCACCTCTCTGTGCAGGAAACTTTTCTCTTCTTCACCCTTTATTTATTTTTACCCATACAGTTGTGCTTAGGAACTTATTTTTTCACTGGGGTGGAAGAGGGATCCCAACCTATTGAGAGAAAAAGAGGTTTTTCCTTTAGAGTCACTTATATACACCTTTGATATTGATTTGATCACTATTGGTTTTCCCCTTTCCATTCTCTATTTGATTGGATTAGCATCAAGAAAAACAAGTAATTTTAACACCAAGTTAAAGGATAGGGACGTTAAAATAGATGAGAGTGTAATGGTTCCACTCAAAGGTTTTCCTTTTCAATGTATCGTATTTTCTGTCATGACATTACTTGACTTAAGGCATTTCCCAAACAAAGGAGGCTTAACATAAAGTTTACCGTTACATTTTGTCACAATCCCTGTTCATTTCACCACATAATACTTTGAGCCATACATGCACTTTCACAAAAGGTATTATTTATGTACATTAACCAAAACAAAGGAAGAGAAATGAGACATGATAGGAACAAAACAACATGAGACAAAAAAATAAAAATGTACAAAGAGGAAAAAAGCCTAAGGTTGTTATTGGAAATAATGTTTTAGGTCTCGGCCATTGATAGGAAGAGGATTAATCCTACCATATAAATATTTTAATTTGTAAGAATGGTCACCAGGTTCTTCAATGATGGTAAAATGCCCAATCCATAGATATTGAAACTCTGTGTGCTTGCCTTTCTCTTCGTGGGATTTGTCCCACTTTAATACTAGGTGACGCACACTAAAGTTTTTGTTCTCTTTGGACTTCTTATGATTCAGTTATGATGTATAGAAAAAGTATTCTTTCACTTTGATCCTTTCTTCCTCAAGCTTAGAGAGATTATTTATCTGACTCTGAATAAGGAGACATGGTCTTCCTTGAGATTCCTAAGAAAGTTGCAAGGCAGGAAGGTAGATGTTCATCCAAAGGATATCCTCTTTTTCGTATATGAGGAAGCATGCATAAGTTTTTAGAGATGGTTTATCATTGACATGGGAAGCCCATAATGCATTGACCAAAGCATTATGAAAGTTCTTTTATTCAAAGAAAATGGGTTTCTTAATGATATAGATCAATTTTTTGTTTGTGGATTCAACTAAACAATTTCCATGTGGGTAATAGTTTGATGAATGATTTAAAACAATCTCATATTATAATGAAAATTCAGAAAGTTTTAACGAGGAAAAATAAGTTGCATTATCAAAGACTAGTGATGTAGGAATATCAAACCTAGTTATGATGTTCTACTTAAGAAATTGGATGACTTCCTGATCATTAACTTTCCTTCGTGTCATTGCTTTGGTCCACTAAGTAAAATAATCACTTGCAATCAAAATGTATCGATGTTTCTTCAATGAATGAGGAAATATTTCACCAATAACATCCAATCTTGATTTTTGGAATGGTTCCTCAACTACTATTAGTTACAATGGGGTGGCTAATGGCTAACTTTGAATCACAACCATCAAGCCTTTGAAATATTAGAAACTTTCGAGCATAGGCATGAGCGCCTTTAGATAGTGTGTGCCAATAATAACTATCCCTCATAACTTTATGTGGAGTGGTATTACCTGCGAATTGACCACCTATCGTTGATCATGCATATCTTTCAACACCCTTTCTGAATTTGGAGGCTGTAAGCATCTTAGGAAGACACCATTGTGGTACTTTTGTAAAATAACACCATGCACAAGTTGGTAGGATAAAGCTTTAAGGAAAATTTCCGTCTTATGTCTATTCGATAAATGTGAAGGCTAGGTGTCATGCTCTAAATATTTTTGTTTGTTTTAATGCTAAGACATGGTTTCACTTGTCGAAGGAAATTTCTCAATGTTATACATTTCTATTTCCTACTCCCACTGAAAAGGGTCTTCTTTTGGTGAATCCATTATTTTGGTTGCAAGCCTACAAAGAACATGGTATTTGACAGAGTGTACTTGATTGAACTTAATATCATATTCCTGTAAGAATTTCATCCAATGTGTTCTCCTTTCACCCATCTCTTTCTTTATAAAGAGTGTTCTGACTGTTGGATTAGGCACATAGATAATCTTGTGAGCCTTTGGGAGGTAAGGCCTAAAATGCTTAACTACCTTATAAATTTTGTATGCTTTCTTATCAATGGTGGGATAATTAATTTCAAATCCCTATAAGCCAGTGCTTATGAAGGATATAGACCACTCATTTCCTTGACTGTCTTTTTGTGTATCACTGTAATAGATGTGTTGGAAGAAAAAGTATAGAATAAGAAACCATTGAATTTTTTTTTAATATATAAGGAAATCATCTGCGATGTCTTTCTTTATTTGAGAAAAGGCATCCTTTTCCCTTTTATCCCACTTATATATAGTATCCTTCTTTATCATCTCCTATAATGGTTTTAGAATCTGTTCATAATCAGAGATGAACTTACATAGGAAATTGATCTTACCCAAGAAAGATTGCATTGACTTTTTGTTTACATGAAAGGGATTTGAGAAATAGCTTTGACCCTTTCTGTGTCAACTTTGATTCTAGTATTAGCAATGATGTGTCCCAAGAGAGTAACTTTAGACACAACAAAGATGCTCTTTTTTAGATTCAATGAAATCCCATACTTACGACATTACTCAGAAATATGCTTGAGATGATGAATATGATATGATATCTTCTTTGAAAATATGATTACATCATCCAAGTAGACTACTAGACTTTGACCAATCAATCCACAGACTGTAATGTCCATGGTCTGTTGAAAAGTAGTTACAACATTAATAAGCCTAAGTGGCATGCGCTTAAAAGAAAAATTTCCCCACTTCATCCTAAACGTAGTTTTTAATAAATCTGGTTCTACTACTAGAAACTTATTATATCCAAAGAAACCATCTAGCAGCAAGAACATTTCTGACCTAGATATTGTCTAGAGAATTTGCTCCATAGATGGCACAAGATAATTGTCTTTATATGAATCTTGCTTGAGGTTGTGAAATTCAACACATGGGCATATCTTGCTGGAATTATTCCTGAACTGAATTAGGTTGAAAATCCATGTAGAATGTTAAACTTTAAAAATGATCCAAGCATCCAGTAGTTTCCTTAATTCCTCTATAATAGCGGTCCAAGATTTGGATGAAATTTTCTTAGTTTTTTTTAAATGGATTTACCCCTTCTTTGATAGGAATGGCATATTGAATTATGCGTGTATCATAAGTATCTATATCATCATATGTCCATACGAAAACATCTCGGTATTGTTTGAAGAGATGAATAAAATTGTGTTGTTCTTGAGAAAAACATGTACCAAGATTTACATTAGATCTTCTTTGGTTCAAATATTGAGTTTTTCATGTGACAACGTGGAGCACTGATTCTTTGTATTAATTGGTCTTTTGAATCGGTTTTGTAGGTCATAATTTTTTCAAGAGACACCACAACTTTGGGGCATAATATTTCCTTCAGATGCTTGAATTGCTTCCTACAAAGCCTTGTTAGGTTCATCTTCTTTAATAGCCATATCTTTCAATACATAAACATTTTCCATGAAGTGCAGTATATGTCAGTCATCATTAAACACATGAAATTTAGTTACATTGTAAACCATAGATGACTTATAAATAATTTCAATAGAAAAACCATCTTTTAATGGTGAAATTCTAGCAGTTGCATTAGATAATATATCTGGGGTAGCATTATGGATCCTAGGAACAAAAATAATATTAAAATCTTTGAAGAATGAAATGAGTTTCCATACCTCTTGTTGGTAGTTTTTCAAATTAGGTAGAGAAAAATGAATGGGATTTTATACCTAACAAGTAATGATATTTGAATCACCAATTACCTTAAGTACGTCTACCTTGAGGTCTATGGCTTTCTTCAACCCCAAAATGACTGCTTCACATTCAACAATGTTATTCACGCATTCAAACTCTAAAAGACATGATAAAATATAATTATTCCAAGGGTCAATGAGAATACAACCAACTTTGGAAGCGTCCTCAGTCTTAGAACCATCAAAATATAAGGTCCATACGTTAACAACTTCTAAGCTATTTCATACACTAGTATTATGTACATCTATGTTATAGAGTTCATTTGAACTAGCTATACTCTAACGAAGGAGATCCAACTATCTGTATGATGGTATAGGTGATGATTGTGCTTAACAACACTAGTGGTCAACTTCTAGGAAACAATTTCAAAAAATGATGTATGCAACATTGACTGACTCATTATGTCCCTCAAGTGGTGTCAAAGTATATTTCATGTATTTCTCTCTTTCCACTCGAATCTACTTGTTTTTTCCCTTGTAAGGAAGCCATAAATGTGTCTAGTTTGTTGAGAAATTCCCTTGTATCTTATTAGACCAATCTCTATTTAGAAGAAAACCATAAGCTTATGGGGTGTCTACAATGACAAGATTAATTCATTTTGGAACTCCATAGTCTGATGATAAGAAAATGATATTGTTATTGAGTTCACCAATTTCCTGGACTAATGATTTTCTTAGCAATATGATTCGGGTATCAGTATCCTCCCATTTAGCATTAATATTTTTGGTGACCGATAAAGGCATAACATTTACAAATTCTCTTGAATCAATGAGACAATTATGGACATTATAATTATATATTTCAAACATTAAAATAAATGGGGGGTAGAGAGTGTTATAATTTAAATAAAAAACATTGACTACAGATTCGAGAATATCACAAGACTTACTAGGAAAAAATTGAGAAGAAAAAACTTCATTACCTAATGAAGGATATGATGAAATGCTTGAACTATTAGTTCACGATGTCCTATTATATTTGCAAACTCAAATATTGAAATGTTAGCACAGACTCTTCTCACGTCCTTAATGATATTGTAATCAACACTTTCATTCTTAACAAGCTACGCTAAGTATCAGGTGGTATAGCTTTGTTACAAGTTTCAGGAGCGATGGACTTATTCTTGTTGTTTATGGAAGTATTCTTAGAAGGAGGAGTACTCCGAGACTTGTTCGGTAAATTATGAGCAGGGTTAGGAGGTGGTATTATCCTTCTCAATAAATGTTTTTTAAGCTCTTGCTTGGAAATAGGTCCTTTACTCCTCAAATTATATCGACCAATTGTTTGCTGAGGAGGCGCCTCACTCACTAGCTTTTCATCAACACTTTGTTTATTGGCATTGAATATGATATCAAATGTATTAACTAAATTTCTAGCACTAGAAATTTTCTCAGCCACCGTAGGTTCATTTGCTTCTTCATTTTTCTCAGAGTGTTCTTCTGCTAGCAGAGTGTCTACAATATGAGTTTCTGTAGCATTCATGTTGTGATTCAACCATGGACATGTTTTTTGAATGCCTCTCTTGATGGAAAGCACAAAATATATCCATGCCCAAGCTTTCAATATTAAACACAACATTGGAGCTCTATGCAGATTTAGCTAGTTAATTTTTCTTATTCTTCTTAAAGAAAGGCATCTTAAAAGACTTACTACCCATGGTTGCCTCACTTGACCTTCTCTTAAGTTCATATACTTTATTAGAAAGTGAGCTCAAATATTTGGCTAAGTTTTTCATATCAAATGAATCTTTCTCTTTGGCCTTAATAGAAGAGGCTTGAGTTTTCTTATCAATATCTTTAGAGTCCTTTGAATTTTCATGATCTTCAATGGATCCAATAGAACACAAGTCCTTTTCAACAACAATTTCTTTTGCAAAGTTAAAATATAATGTCTCCTTTGTAGCTCTTTTAAAAAATACATAAATGTTAGCTGGAAAGGAAGCTGTGTAATAATATTTGGTTATTGAATCTTGTGGTTGAACATTAGTGGGGAATTTATTCAACAAGCATGTAAATCTCTTTTTAAAATCCTTTATTTTTTCTTTGTCTCTTTATTGACAGTGCTGGAAATATGTCAACCAAGGGGGTCTCCCCGGTATGAAGTCACAATTATATCTCACACCTTTTTGAGTAGGAACCCCACTGGAAATGTAGTCAGTTTCCATTACCCTTAGGTTTATTCCTTGGCTACAATTGTTAGCATAAGATATTATACAAACAATATTTGAAACAATAAATTAAGTTGAAATTATGAGGCATACAATTGCAATGTATATGAGGCTCTTTTACGAAAAATAAAGAGTGAGTGAGCCTATAGAAGAAAAGAAATAATACCACACTAAAAGAGATGCGCAAGAGCTAAAAGAGATCATTAATTAACCTGCAAAGTAGTTCACAAGAAAACAATGATCATAAAATCAAATAATAGTGCAGATTCAACAAGATATGTACCAAGTCTAACGAAATAATTATTTTCATTATTATGTGTTAACATAAACATAAAATGTAAACAATGAAAGAATAGTCTCACAATCATTTATGACATATGCATGAAAGTGTGGCAGCTCTAAGAGTTCATATATTAAGTGAAATTCCCAAGATATATAATTACAATGTTGTCACACTAACTCCAATAGTGGAACGTTAAGTCACCACTTGCTCCTCCAAAGAAATATATTCTCTCCTATGCCAAGCTAGAGAAGCCAATGTGGGAAGTTCAAGTCCCAAAAGTCCATTTTCTTGAGTTATGAGGGTGTATTTATAACAAATGAGGTGACTCTCCACCTCCCATGTGACTCTTGACCTGCCTCATGACTCTTGAGCTTCTACTATGACTTTTAAAATTCTTACATGATCTTTTAGGTTGCATATGACTCTAGAATGTTCTAGTGACTCTACATATTCCATGTGGGAGCCTTGGACTTCCACACATTTACATTTCCTCATTTTGATAATTACCATACTTACACTCCACAAATGATGTGGAAAGACACATTGGGACATATGACATTGTGATCACACATGTACTTGGCAATGATGATATGGAATTTTATGATGATGTGGCAATGCCAAACTATTATCTTTGCTACTCGACTTTGTCTTATTCATGATAGATCTTTGCTTTCTCTTTATCTTCATCCTATAAATGATTTGGGTCTAAACCAGAACCTTCCAAGTTAACCTCTTTGTCTTGATCTAGGATTCCTTTGTGTTCTTCATGTTGGTTCTTCCTTTGATTCTTCATTAAAATTACTCTCCTTCATCCTCTCCTTGATAACCTCTCTTAAGCATTACCCTGTCATGTTGTGATGATGATACCTATAGATGGAGACCACTCACGAAAAGCCAAAATTAGTCCAAAAACCATTTATTCTACCTCCTCTTACTCATGGAAGATGTTGATTGAAATGAGGAAACTTGCAAGGGTGTTGATAGCATAAGGCTAGGATTTATGCATTTGAGGGATGTAGGAACTCAAGGAAGTCACACTATTGAATAGAATTTTGCAATGTGCAATACAAGAGGTATTTATAGGACTTATTGCACAGTGAGGGAGTTCAAGAGGCAAGGTATTAAGCTTGTTGACTGATGAAGTATAGTGAGGAGTTCCTATAAAGGAATGAGATAGGGATTGCATAATTGGGCATCACAGGGACCGAGGAAGGACTCACTATTGATTAGAACTACACAATGCGTAATATGGAGCAAGCTAGGACAAAGGATTTCATAGTGAGGGATATCAGTTAGCCAGACTAGTCATTTTAAATGCATAATGCACAATTGTTGGGGACAAGCTCACTAAATTTCACAATTTAGGGACTCAGTGACTCAATAGTGACCCCTTTCTCATTAATACTATGCAATGCATGGTAGGAATCTCACCTAGTGAAGGTAACTATGTTGTTGGGAATTTCAGACAGACAAGGAGGTAGGGTTGTTCACTTGAACTGCACAATGTGCAGTCATTGGAGGGAAGGCTTAGGAAAATTCACAGTTGGGAAAGTTGGTGTCACAAGGAGACCTGAATACCCATTGGAACTGCACAATGTGAAATTCTAGGAAATAGAGGACAAGAATTGCGTAGTTGACAGAGTCAGGTAGCTAAATTGATGGCTTAAGTTCCAAGGTTTCTCAGTGTGTTGATGGAGGAGGGAGTCTATATTCTAGGACTACACAGCAAATAGTTTCAAGAGGCATATGGTATTCACTGTGGCCTAGGAATGCATAGTGCACAATTCTAGGAGGGAGGAATATTATTTGAGGATTGAGCAAGTTACAAAGACAGTGAAGGCTATGAAATAGCTAAGTGTCGGATTAGTGAGGCAAGAGAGAAAAAGACATGCAATCAAGTCATGAAATGGTGATATCACACTTAGATAACATCAACACACACCATATAACTCACAATTCACATGCATACCTTGAAATTACAATGAAGCAACACTTATATCTAAGTGTGATAGTTGAAATGTCACTTTGCGATTCTTAGAATACAAATAACTAGAAGAGTGTTGAATGCAACCAAATAGTACGGTAAGTTATGGGGAAGTGTCTAGCACATATTATTATTATATATAGGATCATTTAATGTATAATAATGCACTAGGAAGACCTCTAGTGGTGAACTAAGATGTGACACCTGCAAGAGTGAAAATCGTCAAAAGCCACAACTTCGAAAGTAAGAAAACATGAAAACAACACTTTAAAAAGCTAAATAAAGGGGAGGTGGCACAGACTATACCAAAGAGAACAAAAAAGTGCCACTTATGGGAGTGGGAGCAAGAAAAAATGAAATTCACAAAATTGAAATTGACACTCATGAAAACCGAAGCACACAAAAGTGTGTTGAGAAATGGAAACAAGAAATTCTAGTTTAATTTGTCCTTGAATTAAACTGTGAATTAAATTCGAATTCTATTCTCATAGCAACTTAAAAAAAAAAAATTAAGTTAATTAAACTTATTTAAATTAGGAAATTCGAGTTGGAAGTATTTTTTTCGTCATGTCTATGTTCTCCCTACTTTGTAGGAGTCCAGTGTGAGTTAATTGTGAATTGTAAAATAGAAGACTCAGTTTCATGAGTCAGTTCAGTTAAATTAGTTCTCAAATTGATTGAGAGAACTAATAGTGAGTTAGCTGTCAGTGGTGTCACTAATGAACTCTACCAGTGCTACTCTAGTTAACTGAATATTTACTCATTAGAAACTCATGCAAGTCGAATCAAAGAAAGACCCAGTTGAGACTAAAGTGCAGGGACAATGTGCTATTTGTTTTATATTTTTCTGAGTTGCACTGACAATGCATGCATTCAGGAACTGATCCTTAATGGATTGCACATTTTTTAGAGGCTTTATTTCCCTTTAAATACAAGCTATCCTCCATAGGAATTGCGCATTGGAATAGAGACTTGGAGAGATTGTGAATCTATATGGTTTTCTACATGGTATTAGAGAAGAGAACAATATACTAGAGGAAATTTCGAAGTTTTGGGTTACTGGATTATAGGTGAAAGTTGAATTTTCAATACATACTTCGGGATTAGCAGATGGCGTTCCATGGATTGAGGCTTTAGTATGCCTTGGGAGGTAGCTTAGATTTCATAGCCAGGAGGGACAGGTGTTACAGGTCTATTTGGGCACATCACTCCCAATGATCAAATTAGTGTAAACAGGGTCTATAAAAATCTAATTGAGTTGCTACATGCTCTAGACATGCCACCTCATTGGGTGATTTCATCGATGAGAGTTTCCTGAATTCAAACCCTGCTAAAGTGCTTCCTTGGGTCACTAGCGCACCCCTGGTCAGGGGTAAGTGCTCTATAGAGCAGGTAACCCCATTCAAGGCTATGTTGCAGAGCACCTAAGCCCACTCAATCCTGCACTGGGCGAGAATCCTCGAAATGTTCACTGGATCCTGAGTATATTCCTGCTTTCTAGAGCCTTCTAGAAGGAACCCAACACCTATCCTATCAAGATGAGTTCGACTTAGGATAGCCTTGGATCATCTAATCCTCTATCCTCTCATCCCTTTGAACATGGAAATAATCATCCAATTATGGAAAACCATTCAATGCCATATTAATGACAAAACCACTTGCATTCATCTATAAATTGGCCTCCCATCATAGAGCCAGAGAGCTTGGATATTATAGATAAATACTATTGGTTTAGAGACTTGAAATCATTGTCAAAGTAATGTTATGCTACTAGATTGATGTTGCTATTGGTGTGATGAGGGCTTGGACTAAGCTGGATGAGTGACAAGAGATCGAACCACATTGGGTGTAACTTCTCCTTCTATCAATAAATAAAGTTGTTGTTTCTTTTCCAATACTTTTGTCTATATCTATGATGAATGTATGTTCAAATGTTGTCGATTCCATTTGTTTACAATAAATAGATCATATGCATTGATTTTTGCTGTCTTCTATTTATGTTGGCAGGTACCAATTGAGCTAATTCAGTTTGAGCAGGAGCGACAGGAGCAACTCAAAGGACATTGAAGGAAGTGAAGGATCACAAGTAGGTTATTTTTTCTTATTTGTTTATTGTAGGAAAAGGTTAAACATATTTACTTTAGTTGTTCTAAGTATAACTACCCACTTAGGGAAGATATACTTATCCGTAGGTATAAATTCTGTATAACAAATTAGCGATCATACTGGGGAACGCCCATCATTCCTAGTAGCTATCCCTTGTCTTAGCATCACCAATAGACTTTTCTTGAGCTCATTTACCTATATTCAACCATTTTGAAGATTTTTTGGTCAAAATGTGTGCTTATTTGTGTGTTGATAGTGCTCTCTCGCATCAACGCACTGTTTTTCTTGACACAGTGTGCTACAGAGCAGCCTTAGCCTAGAGAAAATGCTCTGCAATGCAATATCTCCCATTTAGGGCTGCACTGGTCCCTATCAAGGGGAAAGCCAAAAAGAAACAAATTTCTCCCCCTTAAGAGAAATCATTTGATTCCTCTTCTCCAGCTAGGAAACCTGTTACCCATGTTTAATTTATAATGAAGAGCACTTTACGCGATACTGTCCTCACCGCTCTGAAGTCTCAAAACTTCTTAAGTATTCTAGTACATCTGATGTGTTGACAGAACCTTTTCCAAACCTAGAGACTCATTTAGTTGCTACAGATAATGATTCCACTTCACAAGTGCTTATGCTATCTGCCACTAAGACTGATGTTTTGGTGACTACACAAAGTAAATATTATAGTAATCCAAAGTTGTCATCGAATAATCAGGTTATAGATCAACCCAATACTTTGACTTCGACTTCATATGACTCCATTCCACCACCCATTGCACCAGATTTAACAATAAAATCGCTTAACGGAGTTGTTCATAAATCTACATTCAACCCTCGAGCTCGAGCAGTGCAAAATTATAACATAGTAGAATATTTGGCTCAGTCACCTTCTACTATGTCGATGATTGAGGTGCTTCAAAATTGTCCCTCCCAAAAGCATGCTTTATTGTCAGCAATTGGTGGAATTGATCCAACAAATTCCAATCTCGTAGTTTTTAACCATGCGGGTTATACGCCAAAATTACCAGCATAGTTAGCATTCTTGATCCAAGTAAATGCCTTGAATTACCTCATTCACCGAACCATTGTTGACAAAGGTGCATATACTTGTATCATGTCAATGAATTGCTAGAAAAAACTTGGCTCACCACCTTTGTCACGATCACCTACGACGTTAAAAGCTTTTGACGGTTGCACTTATACACCTTGTGGAATTTTAAGTAACCTACATATAGAACTAGGGGGAAAAACAGTAACTGTTGAAGTTGAGGTCATTGACAAACCCCTTGACTACAATATTTTATGAGGAAGACTATGGGTTTATGCTATGGCTGTTGTGGTTTCGACATACTTTCATATGATCTCTTTCCCTCATAAAGGAAAAATCAAAATAATTGATCAACTTGCCTTCTTCACCTCTAGTTCACAGGAAACTGGAAGCATTTCGTTAGTTCACAAACCTCCGCTATCTCTTCATAACATTGGAGTAGGTCTCTTAAAAAATTCTTCCCTAATGGGTGCCTCTTCACTACTGTCACCATCACAAACGACAGAAGTTGCAAAAGTTGAGACCTGTGACATGATATCTTCCACTTCATCTGACTCATGGAATATTTCCAATAATTCCAAAGTTGATATGTGTAATGAAACCATGCCACTAAGCCTAATTGAGCTCACATAGAAATCAATATTTTTGGCTTGCGTAGTAAATCCAAATCCATCATCACCGATTGTATGGGTTGATCGTTTGTTAAAATATGGTACTTCCTTTGATCCTTTTTCACGTACATTTTCTATTGATGAAGGAATCATCCAGTCAATGATGACAGAAGAAGAACCATGGATAGATTATGATCATCAATCCCATCTTCTACATCACATAGAATATATTCCAATGAACTAAACCGCCCTTCAATCATTGATTTCCTTTCAAATTCTATATTTATAGACATAGTCAATTCTGAACAAAACTTATCGAATATCGAAGAAACCATTTCTATCAATATTTTGACCAAACCTAGAATTGTAGAAAACATCCATGTTGGCAAATCTTGTTCTCCATCAGAACTTGAAACTTACTGTGCTCTTTTTCATGAATTCTACAATATATTTTCTTGGTCATATGAGGAAATGCCAGGTATTGAATCTAGTATAGTTGAACACGAGATTAAAATGTATCACGATGTCAAGGCGGTACAACAGCGCCTCCATCAAGTTCATCCGAAGAAGGCTGCTGCCATAAAAGAAAAATTTGAAAAAAATTTGCATGTTGGTTTCATATGCACCATTCCTCTTACTGATTGGGTTTCCAATATTGTTCCTGTCATGAAGAAACAAGGAACAATACAAGTGTGTGCTGATTATAGGGATGTTAATCATGCTTGTCCAAAAGACAACTATCCCACTCCCTTTATCGACCAAATAATTGATGAATGTGCCGGATG
Organism: Pinus taeda; assembly: GCA_000404065.3. Classification (NCBI taxonomy): domain Eukaryota; kingdom Viridiplantae; phylum Streptophyta; class Pinopsida; order Pinales; family Pinaceae; genus Pinus; species Pinus taeda. The sequence goes on along the minus strand of APFE031469089.1, from coordinate 25,010 downwards.
TGAAATATTTTCATTGATGGATGCCTTTTCCGACTATAATCAGATCAATATCCGGCTAGAAGACCAATCTAAAACTACCTTTATTTGTCCCTGGGCACATTCGCATATAGGAAACTCCCTTTTGGTTTGAAGAATGTTGGAGTAATGTTTCAGAGGGCAATGAATTATGCCTTTGATGACATCAAACACATCATTCAATCGTATCTAGATGAATTACCTGTTCATTCACGAAAATGGGTTGATTGCTTGCAACATTTGAGAGCCATATTTTTACGGTGCCGACACTACAAAATTTGACTCAATCCACATAAATGTGTGTTTTGTGTTGGCTTTGGTCATTTTCTTGGTTTCATAGTGTCCAAAGAAGGAATTCAACTCGACCCCTTGAAGGTTAAGGCAATTCTTGATCTGCCTTCACCTTCCAATTTACTTTAGTTACAGAGACTCCAAGGGAAGGAACTTTCTAAGGAGATTCATTCCCAACTATTCTAAAATGCCTAAAGGATTTAATTGTCTTTTGAAAAATGGAATTCCCTTCCATTAGTACCAGGTTGCACAAGCTTCCTTTGATGTTCTCAAAGATACCCTGATTTGAGCATCATTAATGTATTCCCCTAATTATCAGAATGATTATTTCCTATATCTCACCACTGTAGATACAACCATTGCTATGGTTTTAGTCCAAGAATAAGATGGGATTGAAAATCCTATCTATTATTTTAGTTTTAATCTCAATGACACAGAAGTTAAGTATTCTACGTGGAGAAGCTAGCTCTGGCTTCCATTCAAGCTGTACAGAGATTTCACCATTATAGCCTGCTCTGAAAGACCAGTGTCATTTCAGATTGCAACCCTATGAAATACATCTTATCACGTCAATTGTTGGGGGGGAATATTCAAAATGGATCCTCATTTTGCAGGGATTTGATTTGGAATTCATCAAATCCAAGACAAATAAATCTCTAGTTTCTGTCGAGCTTCTTTGTGACCTTCCCTCTACCGCCATTGACTCAACAATGAAGCCATCAATTTTGGATGAGTCTCAGTTTCTGATCTCATCATCTAGCCCTTAGCATGGAGATATACTGATCTATCTCCAAACCCAAACTTTCCGGTCCAATACCTCTCGCTTGCAACAACGATGTATTCGATATCAAGCCAAATATTATCTGATCATTGGTGACACCCTTTACTGTTGCGGTATCAATACAATTTTTTGTAGGTACCTCACACATGAGGAAGCCGAGAAAGTTCTAAATGATTGCCATTTTGGTGCTTTTGGTGGACATTTATCTGGTTATGCTACCGCACATAAAATTCTTCGTGTTGGTTACTTATAGCCTACCATATTTAATGATTGCAATACTACTATCAGAAGTTTCCATGCATGACAAATTTTTACCGTAAAAATCGATTACCACATGCACCACTACATCTTGTTGTCGCTGTTGGACCATTTGCATGGGGCATTGATTTCATGACATGTAACCGTCACTCGGCTGAGGGGCATGGGTATATTATTGTTGTTAATGACTATTTTATGAAATGGGCCGAGGCGATGCCTACATTAAACAACAGTGGTGAGACAACTGCACTTTTTTTCTTCAACCATGTGGTTGCAGAGTTTGGTATACCACAAGCTATAGTTATAGATCATGGTTCACCTTTTCGCAATCACATGATGACTGAATTAATTGCCAAGGTATGAATATCACATGATAGTTCTACTCCTCATTATCCATGGGGTAATGGACAAGTTAAAGCCATGAACAAAGTCCTTAAGTGAATGCTTCAAGGAATGATAGGAGTTCACAAACGAAACTAGCATTTGATCATGTACTCAGATTTGTGGGCTTACCGAACCTCGGTAAGAAACACAACTGGATTCACACCTTTCCAATTGGTATATGGTCTTGAGGCAATCTTTCCAATACAATGTGAGATTTCATCACTAAAACTCACAATTGACTTGTTACCCGACACTTATAATGAGGAAGAACATTTCTTAGAACTCATCCATCTAGATGAAACATGTCGTGAAGCTGCATTGGCCAACGAAGCACATAAGAAATGAATTAAGGTGCAATATGACTGCAATGTCAAGCCTCGCATATTCTCAGAAGGAGACCTAGACTTTCTTTATGATCAGGAAGTCGATAAATTAGGAAAATGAAAATTTGAACCACTATGGATGGGCCCCTACATTGTCAACTGTGTTTTGGCAAAAGGCACTTACGAGTTGATTGATTATGATGGAATTCATTGTTGCAGCCCTGAAACGGGTTGTATCTTAAACATTACTATGCTTGATTGTGCTGAGTAAAAACACTGTATATATGCTTTCATTGTGTGTGTGTGTCACAGTGTGACTTTTATAATTTTTATGTGGTTAGTAATCCACTTTACATTTGTTGCAGATGTCAGAATCTTTGGAACCATTTGTTGGTTATGCCGATGGTGCTCGTCTAGTCCGCAGAACCTATCCTCTGCAACATGGGCCATATTCACTCCAAGTGGCAAGTTAGTGAGTTTTCAAAGGATTTGTATCAGTCGTTCTATGAAAAATATCGTTGAGTAGAACACATTGATCGAACTCCTCTTTGATGACATTTCACTTGGCATTCGCTGAATCATCTTAGGCTAGACTCACAACTTGTCGTACCACAACTTACGAATGTTTATAATGTCTGAAATCCAACTATTCATCGCATATTCCTTAGATTTCATCTCTTGGAAATACATTTTGATTACATTCAATATCAACACATTCCAAAAACTTTAACACATTGACTGATTCTTTAGTGAATTACGTGTTAAACAGACATTTACGACATATGTAAAGAGTAATTTTTCAATTCACATCAACAACTGAATAGGATTACAAATAACCATACAAAATCACTGAAAGTAAAATAGATAGATGTTCAAAGTTTTACAAAAAATTGTGTCCAAGACATGTTGGTCATTTGACCTCAAAACCTCAAAATGCATACAATAAATCATCCTAAGTAGATCTAATGATGCTCATGATAACAAGTCACTCCCTGAGCTATCATGCGCAATAGCCTCATCTAACGGCTAGGTACACCAATAGTATGGTGTTGTAGTCTCATCTGTAACTCATCGATCCGAATATTTGGTATGTCGAGGGTTAACCCCTCTATATGATGTTGCAACTCCACCAGTGTCTTGATTAGATCTAAATCCTAGAGAAATGCTCTTCTGACATTTCTCCCCACTGGTTCACCCACCTCCAGTTGATGAACCATTGGTCAAACAATGCCAATAGCTGTATACAGGATAACATTTTTAGTTTAGCCTTAGAAACATAAAAACACACAAAAAAATGTAAAAACTAAAAAAATAAAAAATACATGGTCAAACAATTTACCTATAGCACCCAATTTAGCACCCACTGGTAATCTCAAATCTGGATCTCTACAGAAATCCATCCCTATATGGATGATCCTATATGACAATATGTTGTTGACGGACCCAATTAAAGAATGCGATAGAAAATGAGATTGATGATTGACCAACATGTCTATCCATCAACTCTACCCATCTCTGCATCTGTAGATCTCTAGGACCAGCTAAAGTCAGTGTCACATGCTGAGGTTGCATCAATGGAATTCTCTTCAAAGTAAAAGTGATCAATATTGATCTATGGCTGAAATTTTTCATCTTACTGTTTTTTACTTTAGTCAGTTGATCTTTCATCAAAGAGAATACTGCCTCACACCAGTTGAACATAGTTGGCTCGAAACACTCGAGTGCATACTACATGTATGATCTATTCGCGACATGAAGTGTCACGCTACCTACCAGATTTGCAATAGTAAAGAGGATTGTTCACAAGGGTATATCACGAACATCAGCCCTGATATTTATCTTTCCATATTTGCTAGGCTATGTACATGGCCGACAGAATTTTCAAATGTAGTCTCTCATTGATTCACCCCCATGGGTAGAACCTGAAAGAGAAATGGGGGCACCACATCTCGACAATCCTGTGAGAAAGTAAATATCATCGATCAATATAGGGAGCACTTTGTCCCCTATGTGAAAAACTTGTTCCGCTGGATCCCGTGAATGAACCAAGAAATACAATAGTTCTAACCGTTGCCTCATCCCGGATAACCTGAAATATTTGAGTAACCCACAATCTCTGAGGGCCTCAAAAATACCAGGATCATTTAGGGAAACCATATCCTATTCTTCATGTTCTCTTTCATGCCATGTGATAGCCATTCTGATTCGATCAAAATCTGAAATCACACCATAGGCTAAGTTAGGATCCATTTCATGCAAAAAACTGAAGAGATTTTGGGTAGAAATAATGAATCAAATTTCTAAATTGCGCCAACACACCCTTGATCTTTATACAGTACGATGCATAGTTGTTTCCCTTCTATTTGACTGCTTTGTAGCGCAGTTTTCGATGCATAAGGGTGAATTTATCCTAGGGCGTGATATATTTACCCTAGAGACCCGAAAACCCTAAAACTTTTTTCCTGAAATTGAAAAATAATGACCTTAAATGAAAGAGAAGAGGTATATCTCCTACTTGGTCCTAATGACGGGAAGAATGATCCACAGAATCTCTCACAATCAGCTACTGAAGTTTGAGATAAAAAACGTTCAGAGTACAAAACTGAATGGAAATGTCAAATGGTAAAATGACTTGCTAAATTCTTGTTTTATGGTTATTTCATGTTCATTAAATGAATAAACTATAGTTTTTACCTATTTTTACCAATGAAACAGTTATTTTTAATACATTTGGTGGTTCTTTGAGCAAGTTTATAGTTGACATAGTGAATTTGATGTGCATGATCGTAAAATGTACTTTTGACCACATAACATACTTTTATCTCTTTTTCGAGCTCTATTAAACATCAAAAAAAGAACCCCCCTAGAGTCCTATTTCAGCTCTTTTCAGACTCTCAAAATATGAAAATATTATCGGGTTCTTGTCCTTTTTAGCTTGCAAAAGGATTGGAAACGACATCTACTCATTATAAGTTTAGCCCTTTTCCAGACTGAGATAGATTACTTACGGAAAACGAATACGTTGATCGAACATGGTCAATAGGTTCTCTCTTGTATTATTTATGCTTTTTCGGACTTGAGAGACAAATTTACGAACAAGAACTTGTGGAATTTTCTTTTTGTCCCTTTTCAAACTCTCCAAATATGACAAGGACCGAGTTCTCATTGTCATTAAATTCGTTAAAGCATCAAATAATGACAAACTTGTCCATAATGACAAGATCGAGTTTCACCTTCGCTAGACTCGTTAAAACATCACATAGCGATGGATTCACCCAAAAGGTAGAATTATACATCAAACATATGTTATCCTCCTCAAGCTTGTTAAAAAATAAAAAGGTACTGGCCAGAAATGACTAGGGAAAATGGAAAAAGGGATAAATCACTTTATGGTAGCAAGTCGCTCTTGAACATGACACTTTCACTTCATCTCTGTGACTATTTGGGTTGGGTTATCTACTTGATGTTTATCATACCTATGGTCTATCACACCATCCATCACTTTGGTTTTGGGTCAATGTTGCCAATTCATTCAGTGTCAGTGACATATTCAAGAGAAGTCACTCAATAAACTTCATCCTTTGCAATACTCATAAACCTTCATTTTCATGACCGTCATTCCTAAACATTGTGTCATCAGTCACATTCTGTCTTCAAAATCATTACACTCATTTTGTGTCATTGATGGGGGATACATCAAGGCACTCCTGCGATGAGTTGCTTCTTGTTGACATCAGCACATTATCCAAGAAGTTGACTTAGAAACACCCTTCCAGTACCTTGAGTCTTGCATACATCAATGGAAAGTTTCTTTCTTTCGGTGACAGGTTGACATCATAGGCCTTCAACCAAAAGACTTTGTATGGTGTTCGACATCAGAACACCTATTCACACCATGTAGAATTTACTGTAATACCTTGAGAACCATTGTCATTATTGGTGATTTGTCGCACATTTGTTAACAAATTACATCATTGAATGGTAATCAGATGGTGTCTTCCCATGTTCGACTTCAGATCACATTTTCACATGGTTAGACTCGTACTTGAGCAAACAATTGGATGAGATAGAGGACCCTGGATCTAGTTTCACCCATCTAGGCTACAATTTTAGGAGAGTACTAAATCATCTGTACAATGGATTTAGACAAATATTCATCTTATCATGGATCTATATCTGTAGATGGCTATCTGATTTATGTACATGTAATGAAACGTTTATATGCTGAGCATGGTTATGCCTTCCCTCAGAAATTCATGAAAAATTAAAAGATATCATGATATTATGTATTGTAATTGATCTAGGTCACCGTCTGCTTTAGATCCTCCTCATCACATCATAAAGCACATCACTCAACATTATCATTTTTGACTTCATGCTTTAGGGGGTAGCTGTTACAGGTCAATTTGGGCACATCACTCCCGACGATCAAATCAGTGTAAACAGGGTCTATCAAACTCTAATTTAGTTGCTACATGCCCTAGACATGCCACCTCATTGAGTGCTTTATGAGAGTTTCCTAACTTCAAACCCTGCTCAATTGCTTCCTTGGGTCACCAGTGCACCCCTGGTCAGGGGTAAGTGCTCTGCAGAGCAGGTATCCCCATTCAAGGCTGCATTATAGAGAACCTAAGCCCACTCAAGCTTGTGCTGGGTGAGATCCTCGAAATGTTCATTGGATCTTGAGTATATTCCTCCTTTCTAGATCCTTCTAGAAGGAACCCAGCTCCTATCCTATCAAGATGAGCTCGAATTAGGATATCCTTGGATCTTCTAATCCTCTATCCTCTCATCCCTTTGAACATGGAAACTAATCATCCAAATATGGAAAAACATTCAATGCCATAGTAATGACAAAACCACTTGCATTCATCTATAAATTGGCCTCCCATCCTAGAGCTAGAGAGCTTGGATATTATAAAGAAATATTGTTGGTTTAGAGACTTGAAATCATTGTCAAAGTAATGTTATACTATTGGATTGATGTTTCTATTGGTGTGATAAGGGCTTGGAAAAAGTTGGATTAGTGACACAAGATCGAACCACATTGGGTGTAACTTCTCCTTCTATCAATCAATAAAGTTGTTTGTTCCTTTTCCAATACTTTTATCTATATCTATAATGAATGTATGTTGAAATGTTTTCAATTCCATTTGTTTACAATAAATAGATTATATGTTTTGATTGTTGTCATCTTCTTTTTATGTTGGCAGGTACCAATTGAGTGAATTCAGTTTAAGTAGGAGCAATGGGAGCAACTCAAAGGAGATTAAAGGAAGCGAAGGATCACAAGTAGGTTCTTTTATCTTATCTGTTTATTGTAGGAAAAGGTTAGACATCTTTACTTTAGTTTTTCTAAGTGTAACTACCCACTTATATAAGATATACTTATCTGTAGGTATAAACTTTGTATAACAACAATATGGAGGTTGTGCTAGAGGAAAAGGGTTTGAAGGAATTTGTTGAACAAGAAATTCTTAAGTTAACAGCTACTGATGCACAGAACTTGGCCAAGTGGAATAAGTGTGTGGTGAAGGAAAGGTGGATAATCCTTGAGGGAGTTCGTGATCATATTGTCTCGAGCCTCCATGGAAATAAAACTCCGCATGCTATGTGGAAAACGTTGACAAACTTGTATCAGAATAATAGTGATCAAAGGAAGTTGGCACTGAAGGATAAAATTCGTAAAATCAAGATGGAGAAAGGCAAGACGATTCCAATGTACTTAACCAAGTTCACTCAAGGTCAGGATGAACTTGGAAGTGTTGGAATCATAGTTTCTGAGGAGGATATGGTGAGTCTTGCTCTTCTTGGACTCCTCAAGAGTTGGCATAGTTATCAGGACTCTGTCAATGGTCAGGAGAAGCTACCAGATTGGGAATGACTATGGTTGGATTTGATGCAGGATGAGATCAGGAGGAACACCAGGGATGGATCTTCATCAAAGACTGATGATGAAGAGAACTTTTCCTTAGCTATTAAGGCGAGGAAGGGGAAAGGTAAACTTTCCCATTCCAAATCATATTCTTATCATGGATATAAGAAGAAGGACATGACCAAAGTTAAATTCTTTCATTGTCACAATATGGACACTTTGCCACAAATTTTCCATTAAAGAAGTCCAAGCATAATTCCTCAGGAGAAGCGGCGGGTGAGGCTTTGGTCTCCTAATTCGAATTGAACTTTTCCATCATTGTATGCAATATGGTGTCTTCAGTGATGGGAATTGTTTGGTACTTAGACAATGGATCTTCATTCCACATGATTGGCGATAAAGATTCATTCAGTGAACTGGAGGAAAAAGACCTCAAGATGCATATTGAGATGAGTGATGATGGTATGTCTAGTGTTACTGGTGTGGGCACTATTGCTTTTCAGAGGGAGCACGCGGCTCCACTCACCTTGAAAAATGTTATGCACGTACATGAAATGACGAAGAACTTGGTATCTGTTGCCATGCTTGATGATAGAGGCTATGTTGTGATCTTTTAGAAAGGAAATGAATTCCTTTGACACATAGCCATGAGTCAAGTAGAGAAGATAGGGATTCAAGTTCAGAATCTCTATAAGATAGAGGTAGAGGATTGTGTTACTTTGAGTTCAAAGGTGGAAAAGATGTTGAGAGGAGACATCAATGAGTTGTGGCACATGCAATTGGGCCACTTGCATCATGGGACTTTGAAGATATTGTAGCAAATCTCTACTGGTCTTCCCAAAGGTACACTTGAGCAAGTTGATACATGCAAGGGTTGTACTTTGGGAAAATACACCAAGTCATCCTTTGAAGATAGAGACAGTTGAGAAGAGTCTATTATGGAGAGAGTCCATTCGGATGTGTTTGGACCATTCTCGACAACATCCATGGCCAAACATAGGTATTATGTTATATTTGTTGATGGCTATTCTTGTAAATGCTAGGTATTTTTTATGCAGAAAAAGGATCAAACTTTCACAAAGTTTTGTGAGTTCAAAGCATTGGTAGAGAAAGAGTCTAGAAAGAAAGTTAAATCTCTATGGAGTGATAACTGTGGTGATTATGTCTCCAATGAGTTTAAGAACTTTTGTCTAACAGAATGGATTAAAAGAGAGTTGATGACACCCCATAACCCTCAACAAAATGGGGTTGCCGAGAGGAAGAACAGGAGCATAGTAGGGGCGATGTTGCATGATCAGGGCCTACCACTACACTTGTGGGCTTAGGCATGCAACACAATGGTTTATGTTCAGAATCGTAGCCCACATAAGATATTTGAGATGAAGGCACTAGAGGAGGCTTATTCCGATAAGAGGCCAAATGTTGGTCACTTCAATATTTTTGGGTCATTGATTTATTTCCATGTGACCAAAGATGCATGGAAGAAGCTTAAGCCAACAACAGAGCTGGGGATATTTGTGGGGTACATTGATACACCCTACAACTATCGAGTGTACATGCCGACCAGTCGGATGACAGTGGTTCACAGGGATATCAGGCTCGATGAGGAGAAGGCCATGCAAGTATCCCTTGAGAGGGAGCTTGAGCTACATGCAGATGAGGAGTTGTTAGCTCCTAAGGTTGAGGGGCTTTAGATTCATGTGGAGCAACCACATGTAGAGGTTTAGAGAGTGGAGACATCCACTCAAGTAGAGTCCTCCAAAGAGGGAAGGAAGCACACTAGAGAGGCTGACAGATTATTGGATGATGCACGAGAGAATGTGGGAGCACTCTCTTCTCAGCGCAGACAGAGGAAGTCACCAAAGAGGTACACTAGATACATGGCACTTATGGGTGCATGTGTTGTGACAGAGCCATATTCCTTTCAAGAATTAGTGCAGCAGCTGGTTTGGGTTGATGCGATGGTGGAGGAGTATGACTCCATAGTTTAAAACAATGTTTGGGATGTGGTCTCGAGACTGGAGGACAAGTCAGTTGTGGGCTCCCATTGGCTTTACAAGGTAAATCAAGCTATAGATGGTAGTGTGGAGAAGCATACGACCAAATTTGTGGCTCGTGGATTTTCACAGGTAGAGGGGATTGACTATAATGAGACCTTTGCTCCTGTTTCAAGGTACTCGTCAATTAGATCTATTTTAGCACTGTCAGAAAAGATGTGTCGGAAGATCCATCAGATGGATGTGAAGATTGCCTTCCTCAAGGACATTATTGAGGAAGAGGTTTACATAAAGCAGCCCAAAGGTTTTGAAACCTTGGACCATGAGTCACATGTGTTCTGACTCAAGAGAGCATTGTATGGGGTGAAACAAGCACCATGTGCTTGGTACACTGAGATAGATAGCTACTTCACTGGTTGGGCTTCATGAAGAGTGAAGCATATGTGAACCTGTATCACATAGTGGTGGAAGGTAAGTTGTTGATCACTGTACTTTATGTAGATGATCTCATATTGACAGGTGATGAGAAGCTCATGAAATATTTCAAGGAGGACCTTGCAAGAGAGTTTGAGATGAAGTACATGGGGCTCGTGCATTACTTTCTTGGCAAGGAGGTATGGTAGAGATATGGAGAGTTGTTTGTATCTTAGGGCAAGTATTCGAATGAGATACTTTGGAGATTCTGCATGGAGAGCAGTAAACCCATGGAGACTCCTCTAGCTAGTAACTGGAGGAAGGAAGATGCTACTTCAGAGGAAGTAGTGGAAGCTACTGTTTATAGACAGGTTGTGGATTCACCCATGTACTTGGTAAACACATGACCAGATATGTGCTATGTAGTTAACCATCTTAATCAAGAGATGGTTAGGCCTACCAAGCTATACTGGAAGGTGAAAAAGCATGTATTTAGATACCTCAAAGGCACTACTAAATTTGGGTTATGGTCCAGACAGATAGATGGAGTGAAGCTTCAAGTCTTCACCGATGTAGATTGGGCAGGGAGTCCATCCAATAGGAAGAACACATCAAGGGGGATCTTTAGTATTGGGTTAGTAGCAGTTTCTTGGTACCGCAAGAAATAGAGATTGATTTCACTTAGTTTAGTAGAGGCAAATTACATGGCTGCAAGCCAGGAAACATGTGAGGTTATCTGGATCAGGAAGATCCTGGTTGGTTTGTTTGGTCAGCAGATGAATCCGACAATGATTTACTGTGACAATCAGATTTGTATCAAACCCTCTGAAAATCCAGTTTTTCATGATCAGTCCAAGCATATTGATATCTGGTATCATCATCTTAGATATTGTGTATTGAGGCAGATCATGTTGTTATATTACATTCCAACGGAGGAGCAAGATGCTGACATATTGACAAAGGCATTGTTAAGATGTAAATTCAAGTTTCATAGAGACAGGATCAGGGTAGTTTATAATCCCTTTCTTGTTGAGAGGGCGTGTTGAGAAATGGCAACAACAAATTCCAGTTTCAATTGTCCTTGAATTAAACTGTGAATTAAATTCAAATTCTATTCTCATAGCAACTTAAAAATAGTTAATTAAGTTTATTAAACTTACTTAACTTAGAAAATTTGAGTTGGAAGTCTTTCTATTGTCATGTGTATGTTCTCCCTACTTTGTAGGAATATAGTGTGACTTAATTGTGAGTTGTGAAATAGAAGACTTAGTTTCATGAGTCAGCTCAGTTAAATTAATTCTCAAGATGATTGAGAGAACTAACAATGTGTTAAGTTTCAGTGGTGTCACTAATGAACTATGCTAGTGCTACACTAGTTAATGAAATATTTACTCATCAGAAACTCATGCATGTTGAATTAGAGAAAGACTTAGTTGAGACTAGAGTGCAGGGACAGTGTGCTATTTGTTTTAGATTTTTCTGATTTGCACTAACAGTGCATGCATTCAGGAACTAATCCTTAAGAGATTGCACAGTTTTTAAAGGCTTTATTTCCCTTTAAATAAAAGCTATCCTCCATAGGAATTACACATTGGAACAGAGACTTGGAGAACTTGTGAATCTACATGATTTTCCACAAAATGATAGTTGATAAAAATCACCTGAGAGATGATACAATTACAAGAAACAGCAAGGGAATTTTCAATCTTCAGATTGTGCACTCACTATCAATAGGAATTGCATAGTCTATGTCTCCAAAAACTGCACAATCATCATCCACATAGAATTGCACAGCCATTGTCTTCAACATATGCGCAATGACTATCAACAATGATTGTGGAATGCTTTACTTTCTAGGTTGTGCTTTGACTGATGGGCACGCTTGAAAGAAAAACACTTGTAAATGCATGAGAGGCTAAGAATGTGTGAGAAAGTGTATTAAAAAACTAGAACCTCAAAGGAATACTTAATCACCTTGAAAACCATCAATCAATCATGAAGTGACTGAAAAGAATCAAGGAATGATATATCATAGGCTCACACGTAGGCTCCAAAATTCAAGTGCAAGAAAAATTTTGGGGGGTGTTTGTTGTAGAGACAACACTTGGTGACACAATGGAATAAGTCCAACTTCTTTTCTTAGGTATACCTTTGAGTACAAATTCTTATTCATTCAGGAAGTATTGATTCTTCATATGGATCTCCTTGGATTTTTCACTTATCCTGGATAAATATGTGGTCTCTTCTATTCCTTTCTCAGGTTCAAACACATCAATCATAATTCCAGTCAAACCTCAATTGTTTTAATAGGGGAGAAGGATAATAATTATACCAAGCTTTTGATAGTTATATTTAAGCACATTCCTTGGTGTTGCTCCACTGTTAGAAAGCCTATTCTGTACCCTGTCAAAGTCACCTCAAGGAAACACAATCAACACTTCATTGATAGCAAGCTTGTTCAGTACCCTGACAAAGTTGCTTGCTTCACCTCTCTAAGTAGGAAGCCTTTCTCTTCTTCACCCTTTATTTTATTTCAAAGATATACTTGAAGCATTTATTGAAAATTTGTTATGTGGGTGGAAGAGGGATCTCGTCTTATTTAACTTTTCAGGAGAGGATGTTCCTTTCTTAAGGGATTTGAAAGATAACTGAAATTGATATTCTTGTTTAAAATTTTCTCCTTCCCCTACTCTACTCAGTTGAGTTGATGGGTAAAAATACCATTCAATACAAGGATGAGACATAATGAAGATCCTAATAAAGATATGGGCATCATGGCTCTACTTATGGTTTTCCATTCGAATGGATCATGTTTCCATTTAGACATCATTTACTTTAAAATGTGTGTAGGCCAAAACAAAGAAGAGGAAGAAACATTAGCCAATAGTTTCTCGTTAGCACAATTTCCTTTTATAAAATTTTCGACATTGTCTTTTTAGCCAAACAAGAGCAATTTTCATGCATAGTCTTATTAAACAAAACCAAAAGAAAAGACATGACACAACAAGAGGGAAAATAAAGAATAAGAAAATGCATGACTAAAAAAAACATGGAAGATGGAAAGAAAAACATAAAGAAAATGCACAAAATATATATAGGGCATAATATAAGGTGAATGCAATCCAAAAGAAAACTAAATGCAACTAGACCTAATCCTAATCTAGCTGGATAAAAGGCCAGTGATAAGCGTAATGATATTTCCAATTTATCCACCATAGTTTTTCTCGACCTGCAAACACAAAGATATTAATTATTAAAACTGACATAAAATAACGTGCACAAGAAAATATAACAACTTGCATAGTTCTCAGAAAATATGGAAGGTCTTGCTTATGGGAAGAAAAATGTGACATGAAAAATATTTTAACCAACCTTCAAACTTACCTTTTTTATTACAAGAAAAATGAAACAAACCTCGAAATATTCTTGTGAATGTACCTTTATCTGTGTTGTCCTCCTTAGCAAACATCCAAAAAGATTGAAAATTATTATTAGCATAAGGGATTTCTAAGTACGATGCTTCCAACCAATCATAAATTAGATCATAAAATTCAATACCATCCTCTTGAAAACCTAGACATATTTGAGAAAATGAATTTTCAATTAATGGCATGGAATCAAGGGGAGAATATTGTAAGGGAAATTGAATTTGATCATACTTAGCAGGCTTTCCAAGATCACAAAGACCTGACATAACCATCATCAATAGTTGAAGTGCTTCAAACACTTGACAAGTATCCAAATATTAAAGTAATAAACCATTTACATCAATTGATGCAAAACAAATATCATCCGATAAACCAACATTATGATCAGATGGACCAATTAAGGCACAAGATTCTTGGTCAATGGACAATAAAGATAGATCAATTTTTAAAAATTTACAAATTCTTTGAATAATAGAACCATATTCCTCATATGTTGAATGTGGAAATTTGTTTCCTTATAACTGGTTACAAACTAAATCAACATCATAATCATTGAAAGAATTAAAAATGAATGATAGTATATAAAATACATATAACCAGTTAGGATGATAAAGAGGAAACTGCTTCACCAGATAACTAAATAATTCACTAAAACTCAAGAGAATATCTGGTTCCATAATGAAAATGATTAGGATCATAACATTCACAAGAAATACTAGGAGCTGATTATTCTCAAAACTATATAATAGGTATGAATTATTCGGCCAGTGATAATCTTTGAAATGATCAACTTCAAAGCACTACACATCCATGTACATTCCAATATTGACTTCCATACAAGAGGGTTATATGGAGATAAATAATTTTAAGAAGAATCCTCAATCCGATCATAAACCAAATCTTGAAAAAGAGGAGAATTGGCTTGAAAATACAGAAAATATTTCAAGAAAGAATGTACATTCAGTGAAACCATGCAAAGAAATGAATTTTGTGAGAGAATCAGATCTAACTTAGTTTGGGGATCTCATCGGTATTGCGAGAACCTTTCATAACCATCAACGTATGTTGAAGTGCCTCGACTTCCTGACAAGTCCCAAAACTCACACGGGTTGTATAATTGCATAATTTTTAAAGGTTAGAATATATCATGCATGGTTTGTGGACAAGTACTACTAATAATTTCAATAAGGCCACTACTATCCAAATGGCAGAAATATACGTCACTGATCTAATTGGACTTTATAACTTGAAAAAATAAATTATTTAGGTAATAAGACTCCTCTAATTGCAAATCTAAATATGTATAAATCGGAGAAATCTTAGAAGCAATTTTAACTCAAGAATTTTCCTCATGCAAAATGGGAGATGATAAGGAATGGAAAGGATGGTCAATGATTTCATCTCCTTTTTCTTCATCATGGATAAACTCACTAACTTGTGTCAATTAAAAATTCAACTCATTAGATGATAAACTTGAAGATAATGGATTATCTTAATTACAAACAATAGGACACAAGGAACAATGAGCTGAGGAAGAAATATTGATGAGAAAATATTCTTTGACTGAATCATATTCTAGATCTAAATATTTTGAGTCAAGATATTCTTGAGAAACTATAAGATATGTTGATGCACTTGGGCATACATGACCATATACATCAATAAAATCATCATCATCATTGGGATGGTGGTTTTCCAAGACATCAGATGGATTAGGGAAATTGAGTTCATTTGATTGATTATTGAGATGGGTAGACTCTAAGTTAGCTGAGAGTGAAGAAACATTATCTTGACATAGAGGAATTTGAAAAAGAGAAGAAAGATTGAAAGAATATTCACCTTCCCATTCCTCTACCTATTAAGTGTTACTTTCTTGCACTTGATCATTGCTAATGTTAGCAAAGTGAGAACCATAAGAGTTTGAAAGAGATTGATTAAGAGGATCTAGGGGAAAGGGGTTATGAGAATGGGATGATAGAGGAGGAAAAAAATCCCTTGAATACGTCCTCATATTAACCTGATCATAGTGAATATTAAATTTTGTGAGTGTTAATATCATCTTGAAAAATCAAGGGATTAGTGTTCACGTGAGTCTTCATGAACCACTCATTGATTTCCTCCATTAGATCTAAACGATGGGAATTAGATGAAGGTTGGATGGATGAGTCAGTGATCTGATTTTTTGATTTTATGATTTGAATAGGTTAAACACAAGGTACATGAAAAGAAGGAGGACAATGAATGAAAGGGGTAGTATATAACTCTAAAGTTCGAATTAAAAATATTTCAAGATGAGTAAAACAAAACTTTGAAACTTTTCCGTGATGAAATATGAATCAATAAGTCCCTCAGGAAATTCATAGAAAAGGTGAAGAAACTCGATTAAGAAAATCCTCAGTAGATTCATTAGGTTTCATTCTAAGCTGACTGATTCTATCACATACATCCTAGTAATTATACATGCCAAAAGCTTGATGAAGCTTCATAGAAAGTTGTTCAAATGAATGAATGGAAGCAACTAGTAAAGTCTAACATCATTTCTTAACTCGACCTTTGAGGGTGAGGGTGAATAGTTTACTAGAAACATATTCACAATTGATTTCATAATATTCACAAAATTTAAGAAATAGAGAAATGTGTTGAGCTATGAATGTTTCACCCTCCCCATCAAAATTCAATTGAGACAAGTCATCAATTATTTCCATGATGACTTTAAAATTTGAGCTGTTAGAAAAACATTGCAGGATTATGTTTTGGGAAAGAGCCATTTAAGGTGAAAGATTCAAAATAGACTCAATGGGCACATATTACCATCGTCCCTCCTTTTAACGCCAACTATTTACAGTGCTGGAAATCAATCAACTAAGGGGGTATCCCCAATATGAAGTTCCGATCAGACCTAACATCGTTTGGAATAGGAAACCCAACTGGAAATATGACCAGTTTCCTTTACTCTTAAGATTCTTCCTTGGTTCAAATTGCTAACATAAGAGAGTATACAAAATATCTTAGAAACAAGCAGGTAAGTTGCAATGTATGATGAGGCGCTTCCATGACAAGGAAAGAGAGAGTAAACCTCTAGAAGAAAATAAATTGTTTCATCTTAGAAGAGACACACAAGAGCATAAATAGATCATTACTTAACCTGAAAAGTAGTTCACACGACAACAATGATCATAAAAGCAATTAAAAATGCACACTCAATAACATACATACCAAATCCATCAAAATAGTTCATTTTCATTAGTAGTGTTAACATAAACATACACCATAAACAATGAAAGAATAGTCTCGCAAAACACCATGTATAGAAAACCTTCATGCTCAAAACCATGTGTGAAGCCCATGCACAAAACCGTAGGTAGGTCCACCCACCTAATATAGGGTCCCCCTGTGACACTCCCCCCCTCTATAGCCGGTGCAACGAAGGGGGGGATGTCCACTCCCCCTCTAACCCCCCAACTCTGCTCCTGGGGCTAGTCATGGAAAGAATATAACACACACCCAACATTTGCCCACTTGTTGTTTTATTTCCACAGGGAGCCACAGGAGAACTTAGTCATTGGTCCAACCCTGCAATGCCCATTTTTTTCTACACCAATAGAACTTCTCCGTGCTCATAGAAATTTTTAATTCATTTGTAGTATTCTTCAAAGTGTCCACCTTTACCAGAAAAACTTTTTTTTCCTTAGCCATATCCCTTACAAAGTGATACTGAGCATCAATGTTCTTTATCTTTGAATGATAAGCAGGGTTCTTCGCCAAGAAAATTTCACTTTGGATGTCACAGTATATCCTTATAGCTCGTTGTACTAACCCCATACTTGAACAAAATATCTGCAACCAAACTGCTTCCTTGCTTGTATGAGTGGCTCTTATGTATTCTGCCTCTGTAGTTGAATGTGCCACTACAGACTATCTCTTGTTCATCCAAACGCCTACACCTCCAAATAGTTTAAACACATACCCACTTGTAGATCTTCTCTTATCCAGATCTCTAGCCTAGTTTGCATCAACAAAGCCACGGATGTCCAAAAAATTGTCCAATCCTAGTCTTCCTTGATAGCACATACCATAATCACTAGTTGCATGCAAATACTTGAAAACCCACTTCACTCCTATCCAATGCTCCTTCCTTGGTTTTGAAATAAACCTGCTCAATAATCCCAGTGCATGTGCAATGTCTAGTCTTGTACAAACCATTGCATACATCAAGCTATTGACTACACTTGTGTATGGAACACGGGACATGTCCTCTTCCTCTTCTTGTTTCTTGGGAAACTATTCAACAAAGAACTTTACACCTATAGGAATAGGAACCTTCACCGATTTACTATCCTTAAGATTAAACCTCTATAGTATTATCTCAACATACTTCCTCTATTTTAACTAGAGCTTCCTCTTTGCCAGATCTCGTTTAATTTCCATGCCCAAAATGTAGTTTGCAACACCAATATCTTTCATGTCGAATTTGGAGGACAATTGGGTTTTCAAATCCTGGATAATTTCTTTGTTATTTCCAATCAGCAGCATATCATCCACATAAAAGACAAAATAAATAACATAATCACTAATTATTTTAAAATACACACGGTGATATGCATTTCTTCTGTTGAATCCAAGTCCCCATATAAATGTATCAAAATTTTTGATACCACATCCTTGGTGACTATTTTAACCCATGCAACGAATTTTTCAACCTGCATACTAGTTCTTTCTTACCGTTCACCGCAAAGCCTTCAGGTTGTTTCATGTAGATCTCTTCTTCTAAATCCCCGTGAAGAAATTCTGTCTTCACATCCATCTGTTCTACCTCAAAATCAAAATCAGCAGCAATAGATAAACGTAATCTAATAGAAGCTACCTTGGCAACAAGAGAAAAACTATCACCAAAATCAATTCCTGTCACCTGGGAATAAACTTTTGCTACCAACCGATCTTTGTATTTCTCCACCTTTCCTTCTGTATTCATCTTTTTTTTAAACACCCATTTTCTTCCAATGGGTTTCCTTCCACCTAGCAACTCCACCAGATCCCAAGCCTCATTTTTTTCCAAAGATTTCATTTCATCAACCATTACCTCTTTCCAGAGTTTTTCATCCTCTAAATCTACTACCTCCCTGACAATTCTGGGATCATCATCAGTAATAGATAAAGAAAAATTTGAACATAAAGAAGATGGACTATAACCCTCTAGCTTCCTTCTTTTTGGAACTTATCTTCTCATAGCTGGATTTTGTGGCTCTTCATCTTATGATTCCTCTTCCATTGTAGAGTTTGGTTATTCCTCCTTTAGCTCAAACTCTATCTTCTCATGTTCCTTTGGTAGGACATCATGTTTAATAACATATTTCACCTCTCGAAACACCACATATCAATTGTACACAACCTTCCTTGTTTCTGGGTTCCAAAATTTATAACCTTTTAAACCATCCTTATACCCAATAAAGATGCACCTTTCATATTTACTATCTAACTTGGTTATTTTCTCCTTTGGAACATGTACTTATGCATCACATCTAAATACCCTCATATGTGAAAGAGATGGTTTCTTACTAGTCCATACCTCTTGTGGAGTTTTATCCTCCAATGCTGATGAAGGTGATCTATTGACCAGGTAACATGTAGTCTCCACCACCTCTACCCAGAATTCATGTCCTAACTCGGCACCACTGAGCATGCTTCTTTCCTTTTTCCTCAATGTCTTGTTCATTATTTTGCAACTCTATTTTTCTGAGGTGTTTATGGAGTATTATTTTTTAATTCTATAGCACACTTTGTACAAAACATTCTAAATTCCTTCTTTCAAAACTCTCCACCATTATCTATCCTCAACACCTTTATCTTATTCTTTGTCTAGTTTTCCACCAGAGCCTTAAATTATTTAAACCTACCAAAGACTTCAGATTTCCTCCTGAGGAAATATATCCATGTATTCCTTGATTGGACATCTATAAATTATACATAGTACACAGACTTACCCAGTGATGGAACTCACACAGGTCAAAACACATTACTATGCACAAGCTCTAGTATCTCTTTCTTCCTCTTAGCACTAGAGGGGAAACTCACCCGATTATGCTTCCCATGTACACAATGTTCATAGAAATCGAAATCCAGATAGAATTTAGACATACCTTCTACCATACCATTACCATGAAGTATTCGAAGGCCCTTCTCTCTAATATGTCCAAGCCTTTTATGCCATATCACGACCTTATCTCCAGAGATAACTAGAATTTATGCTCCACTTTCAGGAATCATCGAACTATTGCACCCATAAATAATAGTGCTATCCAGAAGCTTGTATAGAGTTCCAATACCCAACTCTCCACATCAATACCAGTGCTCCTTGAACCATCTCGTAGGTATCTTTCTCGAAAACTATTTTTACACCTACATCATCCATCTTGATTTCATAAATCAGATTTCTGGCCAATGCAGGAATATGCAGAACACCAAAAAATATTCTAATCCTTCCACCTTGGAACTTCAGTTTGAATTTTCCACATCTGATGATTCTAGTCCTCATGTCATCCCCTAAGATGACATCACCAACATCATATTTCTCATACTCACAGAACCACTCCCTATGGGGAGTGAAGTGAAAGGATGCACTTGATTCAATCAACCATGTCTCATGATCTACATGTATGCTTAAAGAAGAAGCCAAGAACACATCCCCACCTTCATATGAGGTGGTTTTTTCCTCTGCAGAAGTAGTAGCATCATCAGATCCCTTTCCTTTCTCATGATCTTTATATCTACAGTCCCTTTCGAAATGTCCTTCCTTTCCACATTTCCAGAACACCTTTACAGGTTTTCCTAGAAATTTATATCTCCCTCTATATTTATATCTCCCACTTGAGGACTTATTTTTGTTTCTTTTTTGGGACCACCCTCATACGGACAAGACATCACCATTCTTTCCCTCCATATTTTTCCATCTCATCTCCTCCGACAACAAGGATGAGACTATTTCATCAAACTAGAAGGTAGTTGTATTGTTACCTATTGCAACAACCAGACTATCCCACAAATCTGGTAGAAAACACAACAAATGGATGCACTTATCTTCATATGAAATTTTTATATCTAAAGATAAAAATTGGCTTACCACAGTATTAAAGACATTTGGATGCTCTGTCACCGAGTCTCCATCCTTCATCCTCAGGTTATACAACGTTTTCCATAGGAACAATTTATTCACCAGAGACTTAGACTAGTACAAAGTCCTTAACGTGTCCCACAAAGCCTTCACCGAAGATCCCCCTGATACATTCAAAAATATTGAATCTGAGATACACAATTGTATTATGCTCTTTGCCTTCCGATCCAACTTTGCCCACTCTTCAACTAACATTGTTGTTGATTTAGTACCTAGATCTACCGCGATCCATTGATCTTTATCCACTAGCAAATCCTCCATCTTGAGTTTCCACAACTCAAAACTCTGACCATTAAATTTATTGATCTCTATATTTCCATTTCTCGTCATCTTCTTTCACCACAAGAATCGATCCCACAGATCTCCCACTGAACAGGGTCTACCACAAGCCTGAGAAAAACCCCTCTGTAGCAAAGGCATCCCCTTGAAGACAAAACAAATTTGATACCAAATGTAGGTTTTAACCCTGTACTAAAATTACCTGCAAACGAATTCTTAAAAATAGAAAATATACAATAGTGAGAAACACAAAACAAAGCACAGGTATTTTCCCCGGAACCCAAAACCGGGACTACCAGATTGATTTTTCATTATATTCCTTTCAATTTTACAATACATATATATACATGTTGAAGCATCCATAAACCTCAATCCAGTAACCCTGGCTTAGAACATAACTGTAGTTCCCTTGACTAGATCTACAAAATACCATGGGTAGAAAACCATCATGCCCAAAACCATGTGTGAAATCCATGCACAAAACCATAGGTAGGTATTTCCAACTAATATATCGTCCAAAAAAATAAATTCTTAGGCATTGCCGCAGACCTCATGTAGGGGGGATACCGCACCCCCTCTAACCCCCTAGCTTCATGCCTAGGGCTAGTTGTGGAAGGGATATAACACACACCCAACAGTGTTGAGAGAAGGAGGTTGGGAATTGTGTAGTTTAAGGATGTAGGAACTCAAGGAAGCCACACTGTTGACTAGAAATGCACAATGCACAGTACAAGACTTCTTGCATAGTGAGGGAGTCCAGGAGATAAGGTATTGAGATTTTTTACTAATGAAGTACAGTTAGCAGTGCCCCAAGAAGGAATAAGATAGGTATTATGTATTTGGGCATCACAAGGATTGAAGAAGGCCTCACTACTAACTAGAACTATGTAATGCATAGTAGGGAGCAAGCTAGGACAAAGGATTGCATAGTGAGGGATCTTAGTCAACCAGAATAGTCACTATAACTACACAATGCGTAATGATTAGGGACAAATCAGTGAATTGCATAGTTGAGGAACTCAGTGAATCAACAATGAACCGTTTCTCATTGTAACTGTGTAATGCATAGTAGGAAGCTGAGCTCGTGAAGGGAAATACATTGTTGGGAAAATCAGAGAGATAAGGAGGTAGGGTTGTTCACTAGAACTACAAAATGTGTAGTCACTAAAGTTAAGGCTTAGGGAACTATCCAATTGGACAATTTAGTGTCACAGGGAGGCCTAACTACCCACTACAACTATGAAATGCATAATTCTGGGAAAGGGATGCAAGAATTGTGTTGTTGACAGATTCAGACAGTTGAATTGATGTCTTAAGTTCCAAGGTTACTCCGTGTGTTGATGTAGGAGGGAGAATGTCTTCTAGGAATGTGTAGTGCACATTTTTAAGAGACAGAGGGGCTTCACTATCATCTAGGAATGTGCAATGTGAAATTCCAGGAGGGAGGATGGTTTTTTGAAGATTAAGCAAGTTACAAAGATAGTGAAGGCTATGAAATAGCTAAGTGTTGAATCAATGAGGAAAGATAGAACAAGACATGCAATCAAGTCATAAAATGGAAATCTTACACCTACCATAGAACTCAAAATTCAATTGTAAACCTTGAAATGACATCCAAGTGACACTTATTTCTAAGTGCAGCAGTTGAAACATCACTTTGAAACACTTAGAATACAAGTAACGACAAGAGTGTCAACTACAACCAAACAATGCGCTAAGTTATGGGGAAGTTTTTATCACATATCCTTATGATATATAGGATCATCTAATGCAAAAGAATGCACTATGATGACCTCTAGTGGTGCACTAATATGTGACACCTATAGGAGTAAAAATCATTAAAAGCAACAACTATGATAGTAAGTAAACGTGAAAATGACACTTCCAAAAGCTAAAGAAAGTGGAGGAAACACATTTTATAGCTAAGAGAACACAAAATCTCCACTTGTGGGAGTGAGAGAAATAAAAAATGACCATCACAAAAGTGAAAGTGACACTAATGAAAACCAAAATGCAAAAAAGAGAGAGTTGAGAAAACTCACCTGAGAGATGATACAATTACAACCAACAATAAGGGAAATGTCAATCTTGGGATAATGCACTGACTTTCAACAAGAACTATATAGCCTTTATCTCTAGGAAATGTGCAATCATCATCCATAGAGAATTTCATAGTCACTATCTTCAGCATCTGTGCAATTACTATCAGCAAGGATTACACAACAATTTACTTGCTAGGGTATGTTGTGATTGTTGGGCTTTCTTGAAAGAAGATTTTGTGTAAATTCATGAAAGGCTAAGCATGTGTTAGTGAGTTACTTCAACAGCTAGAATCTCAAAGGAAGACTTAATAAACTATAAAACCATCAATCATTCACGAAGCGAATGAGAAAAATCAAGGAACGATAGATCATAGGATCACATGTTGGCTCCAAAATTCAAGTAGAAGCAAAAATTTGGAGGGTGTTTGTTGTAGAGACAACACCCCCATTTTAATATTCCCATGTTCTTTGAGCAACATGGCAAGATTTTTTTTCATCGGGAAACTTTTCTAAAAACATATTTTTGAACTCCCTCTAATTATGGATTGAATTAGGCGAGAAACTGTGATATGAAATTGTTTCTCTACCTTCTAGAGTGTACAGAAAAAGTATACAAGCAACATCATCAAAAAGTGCCTCTAGAATTCTTAAATTCATGTAGAAGTCATCAATATGGTTTTTATCTTTTGCCTTCTTGTCAGGATCAAAATTTCTAAGAAAAAATTCTAGGTGTTTGGGCATATGATGAAGATTACCTAAAAGAGAAAGTGGCCCTTGCGCTATCCAGTCCAATTGCTCATCATCCATGTCCTCTCCTTTTTCCTCCTCCTCGATATCTAATTCTAAAGAGTCTTCTACTTCACCATTCAAATATTCATTATAACCAAGTTATTCTTCTTCTCTCTATTGTTCTTCATCAAAGAAAGGAAAATTTTCCCATTCACCATCCAAATTCTCTTCAATAGGCAGAAGATCTCATTTTTGATGTGTTCTTTGCATAGAATAAACTAACACTTCAAGGGTTTCAATGAGAAAATATGCCACCAAAGAAACCAATACATCACTATGAGTTGTTTCTTTCTTTATAGGCTTATGAGGAAGAATAGAAATAATACGAAGTAAGCCAAGAGATTTTGCAAACTGATGGGTAATAGGACGAATTGTTTGAAGTTGATCATAAGTAAGTTCAAAAGCTTGTTCCAGACGAAGACAAGAAGCCTCTCCTCTTTTATGAGTATGAGTTGGGGTATAACTTGGAGAATTACTACCTTGCATGGAATATTGTTTATTAGTGTGGTGTGGTGTCATCCATAAAAAGGTTTCTCTCATTCTAGTGCAAGAATGTTGAAGGTGTTTGATCCTACCAACATACAAGGGGTATCCCCGGTATGAATTCCAAATTATACCTCACACTTTTTGGTATAGGAGACCCATCCATACATGTAGCCTAGATTCCATTTTCTTAAATATTTCCCTTGGCTACAATATTTAGCATAAGAGAGCAATGCACATGTACTTTTGAATGAGAAAGTACACATTGTGAAATGTTTGATTGCAAATGTATCAAGGTTCTTTCACTAGAAGGAAATGAAAGTCAGGAATTTATGACAAAAGTAATAGTATTGTTCTAATAAAGACACATACAAATGCATATGAGAGAATTTTTAGTCATCAAGAGAAATAGTTCACATAGATGCAATGATCATTAAAATAATTACAATACACTTCCAATCAGACGAGCACCAAAGTGAATGA
>APFE031469068.1:97455-115606 GCA_000404065.3 Pinus taeda | reverse complement strand
TGAAGAGTGGCATCTTTAAAAGGTTTTACAACCTCCATAGTCACGGCCTAAGATGATGACTTATACATTGAGGATAAATTCACTTGATTCCTTTGGTTCATAAATTGACATCTTTGTTGTTATGAATTATTTGGTCTCAACCATATTCTTCCTTAAGGAGTTGTAGTACCATGGGGAGAACTATAAGAATGTTCCTAAAATTTGATCATAATTTTGAACCAAATCTAGATTTTATTTTTCAAAGAAATGATTATTGATTTATATAAATAAAAAAATAGATTCTGGGCTAGGACCCTTACATATTCTTCATGTTCTAGATAGGCACTACTTTCAAAAGTACAAAATATGGAGAATCTATTTTTTTGACAACATTTACCCTCTATTCTAAATAGGTGTCAGCTATAAACACGGAAAAAAACTCCTAAAAACACTTTATATTGACATAACATCAGAAAATTCAAAATATTGCATGACTAACTAATAGAGTAGACTCTTGGTGCATCGGTCTCGCTATGCATCAGAAGCCCATCCTATTCATCTATCATGGTCTTTGAGTGCATTTAAGACTTTTCTTCTATGGTTCATCATTGAATCCTACCGCATCCATGCTAAGTAGAGCTCCATTGTTGTCGTTTTCTTCAAGCTTTTCCATCCTAACATCCAAAGCTGTCAGTTAGAACAAATTTCAACCTTAAACTACTCCATATTTCCCTGCAATAGTTCATGCTTTGTATTCATGAGCAATTGGTAGGATTTTCATTCATGCTCCTCCGTTGTGTTTTTCTGTTGAAAGGTAGCCAACAACCCTTCAACCAATTCTAGTTGCCTAGCCAACAACCTATTAGTTTTAACATGCTCATCCTCATGCAATTGGACTTCCAAATTCGCCATTGCAATGTTGTTGAGTTTCGTGAATCAAGCTTCAAAGAGGAGAGGCGGCCTTTGTTCATGGCTATGAATTCTCAGGAACAACATGGTCCAGGACTAGAGCACAACACAAAACCTTGTATAACCACACCTCCACCTTAGACACATCCCTAAATTATTGAGATGCAGAATTGCTAAATCCATACTTGAATCTCAATCAACTCTAAGGAATTTCAGTCGAATGATATATAGGGATAAAAATATTAACATTGATCTATAGAGGAATGAATATGTGATCATGACCAAATCTCTTCTCGCTTGTGTTATCAATCCCCAACCTTGCTACATTAAAACCTTATGCCACTTGTTCTCCCCTTCAAAAACCCCAAATGCCAAATGTTAATGCAATTTAGGCAAGGGTTCATTAAATTCATGATTCATGGTTGGAAAATTAATGAAGGCTCATGTTCCTTATGGTTTTACACCAGTGGTCAAGTTGTTGTCCATGAGATGGTTAAGAGAGGCACACGAATGGGACCCACCTTGAAAAATGATTCAAATATTCAGTTGTGAAAGCCAATATACTTTTTATATCTACCATAATGTTTAACTTTATTGATCATGGAATAGGCGAACTAACAAAACTCCCATGATCCAATTCTAATATCCCTTACTCCAATATAGCTCCCTTATTGGCCAATGAATCTGTCAGTGTGTTCTAATGACGATACACATGGAAGAATTCAATTTCCTCAAGTTTCTTTGTTTGCAAAATAATCCATTGCAGGATGGGGAGAAGTTACGCTTTGTGATCCTCTTGTTTTCCGCATCAGACATATTACTATCATTGAGTCTCCAAACAATATTATTTTAATTATTTTCTTTGGCAATGCTATTTCCAATCCATACCAAAGTGGAAGGTATTAAGCTTGGTTGTTGGATGCCATTCCCAATCCCCAAGTGTATTTAGACTCTATCTGTTCATCTGGGCAAAAAATAACCCATCTTGCTCCTACCACCCATACCAAATCTACATATTTTTACTAATATAGAAAATCATTTTTTTATATTTTTTTATTTGTAGTTTTATAATTTTTTCATCCAAATTATTAAAAAAATTCATATGCAGTTAGCTTTTAATAAATTAGGAGGATTTATTTAATAATAATAATATTATTAAATTAATAATTAAATAATAATAATTTTTTTTTGTGTTTATAAGGAAAAATTATATATGCTCCATTCAATAAAATTATAATTGAATGAATTTATGATTTTGTTATTTTCTTTTTGCAAGGGAAAGTTAGGGGAAATTTTTGTGAGTCTTTCATGGATTTTATGCATTAGGTAGTGTATTTGTCGTTTGAAAGGAGGGCAAATAAAGTTCAATTATTTTCAACCCACCAATTTATATTTTTTTTTAGTAGTTTGTAACAGAGCGTTGAATTTTGTATATAATATATCTATATCTATATCTATTTATCTATATCTATATCTTATCTATTATATATCTATTATATATATATATATATTTATATATATATATATATTATATATATTATAAAGATGTTATTCATGCTTACAAGAAAAATATTTATTTTGTATTCAAATTTTTTTTTTTTATGAGGCTCATTAAGAGTGGTAAAAATGAAATTTTTTATTTTTATTTTTTCTATACAAAATATATAATTCAAATTTAGATCTATCATCTGAGGCAAGTAGCTCACTGATTTGAGGCATGGAACCTCATTTTTCTGAGGCAAAAGAACACTCTCCTTCAGGCAGAAAAGGGTCTGATCTCTTTGTGGAATGGAAGCTTTGAGGCTTGAATTGTCTCTGTGGAATGTGGTTCTGAGGTTGTGACAATGTGCAAATATGAGGCAGATGTATCTTTGTAACAGTGTGGGTCTGAGGTTGTGACAATGCACAAATCTAAGGTAGATGTATCTTTGTAACAGTGCAGGTCTAAGGCATATATAAATAAATGGAATAAATATAGGTATGTGGCACATATACCTTTGTGGAAAAACGCACATCTAGAGGACTTGTTTCAACCCCATTTGGATATCTCATATCTATGGCATATCTCTGTTTGAGTGCATGTCTTAAGGTAGAGTTACAAGACCTCTTAGAGACCTTAATTATGTGATGTATCTCTGAGATACAATGTGCATTCTAAGGATGATCTCTGAGACATAGTGCGAGTTCTAAGGAAAACTTGGAGGACGTTTTCTTGACCTTGTCACAGAGCTTTTGAGGTCAGAATTCTGGAAAATTTGGAGGACATTTTCTTGACCTTGTTGTAGAGCTTTTGAGGTCAGAATTGTGGAGGGTTGATTTGGTCTTTGGTGGTTGGTCATCTTTCTTGTTAGTTGACTCTGATGTATCTTTTGTTGCATTAATTCTAAAAGGAAAATGTTGGTTAGGTTTTCCCAACGTAAAAATTTATGTTTTTTGTATTACTATCTCTTTATGACCCTACTGTCTTATTTGCTATATGGTTGATTTATTTTGTGTAATTATTGAATGATGAAATTAATAAACAAGAATGTGAAAATATCATAATCATCAAAGATAATTATCAGTATTGAAGACACTTTAAAAATCAACATGGTATTAGAGCTATGGTGAATTCTTAGAAGCCTTAGTTGGAGATCTAATCTGAGGAGACCTAATATAGTTGATAAAAGACCTCAAAGAATACAATATGATAGATTGGGACCACCAATCTCTGAAGGTTGAAATCCTCTATTCTAAGAGGCTAAAAGATATCAAGACCAAGAGAATGAATAAACCTCTTCCATGCCTCAGTATCAAAAAATATCATAATTATAGTTTCAGTAGTCTGAAATCTCAATGGAGGATTGAGCACAAATTTAAAATGTAAACACATCAAATAAGACACAATGAATTATGGGATGAAACCCCTGTCATCTAAAGACTTCAATATAAATCTCAGTCAGAATAGGCCGAAGTCTCGATTATATATTACATTAAATCTGGAAGGTGTTCTTCTTAATGATACAAAGAACCTCAGGACTCTCAAAAAGATTTGAGACTATATAAGGTCAGCCTACATTATGATTGTGAAGCTGAATGATGTCTTGCCTTATATTGAGATTCTCTGTCTATGATTATGATTGGATTCTTGTCTATTCGAAATAAATTCTTTGTGCAAGGCTGAAAAGGTTTCAGATGATTCTCTAAGGATTTGTTGTGTTGTCCCAGAGTTCAATATTTCCAATCATACCTTGATGGTCCTAATTAGGTACACACGAGGCCAAATTCCTTTCCGAAAGTACAAAACATGTTACTTGGACTTAAGGAGTCGAATTAATTTAGACATCAATGTAATGTCAAAGGATCTCTGTTATATTCATAAGAGAAGGACAAAATCCAAGGAGTCAACATGTTTGATTTGGGAAGAAGATCTGGCGAATGTTGGTATGTATCATTATAATCCTCACAGGTCCGTTGTGAGTTTTTGCATAAGAGTTTTTCCATTCAAACTATTGATCTCAAATTGAATGGAAGTAAGATCTTTATACCCCCTTTCCTCATCCTTTTAATGTCTTAGTGTTATTGACATTTGTGAATGTGTTTCATGTCTGCAATATTGTCTAATGGTTTTCTCCATATGAGTGATGATCAAAATTGTACAAGGACCAAGAAGCCAGAGATCTGGATTGCATTGAAGTCTGAGAGGTATGAATCTTGTTGAACACTATGTGTCAATGACCCATAGAAGTACACCCCCTTTTTTCGCAAAAGGGATAACGTCTGATCGATGCGTTTGTGTCATCCAACTATCATCATCAACCTAACTTCCAATATGTTATGTAAACCCATTCTGCATGTGTATAATGTAAATAATCTCTGCAAACCTGTGTCATGTATGTAACGACCTAGGTAAACCTACATTTCTAGTGATGATCTCTATTCTAGGAGATTTTTCGTCTCATCGATTCATTTTCGGATGATCAAAAGAGTTTTTCCCTCTAGTCTTACCCCAAAGTTGGAATGGATTTTGTTATCAGGATCTTAGGCGAGTCCTAGTGTTCTAGATAGAGTCTATGTAAAAGTAATTTGGGAATAATCCTATTTATTTGGTTAGATTATTTTATTACAAATTGCCTGGTCTGCTAGATTATACTTGTGTCGTAGAAATGGGTAGTCTGTGAAGGTCTGTAAAAAATGGGTTTCGCCCACTTTATGATGTAAAAATATGTAAATCTTGATGTAAAATGTCTAACGCATGGTCCCTCATAATTGGAAAACCATGGCTAAACATTTGAGGGTTGGAAAATAATTTATCCCCTCATAGGTTAATTAATTAAATTTTTTGGCCCAAAATTAATTAAAATCATAAGCAAGAAATTTAATTAATTCTAAGTGTTAGGTATATTTAAATTCTCTAAAGGCAAAATTCACTGGTCCTAAAAAATTAAATTTTAAGAGGTCCCGAGACTAAGGTAAATTAATTATTTTCATAAATTTTAGACTTTTGATCCCTCGGGTTAAGTCAAAGTCAAATTTTTGGTGAAATTAACTCAAAAATTCTATTTTTGAGTTAATTAAAGCGCATTTAAATGAAAAATTCTAATTTCCTTAAAAATAAAATATTTCGATAGATGAGATTAAAAGATATTTTGATATCTATCAATGATCGAGATTACTTTGACGAACATCACTCGAACTAATCGTTGGAGGATTTATCTTTAAATAGGAGGTCATTTGTGGGTTGACCTATTCAATCTCTGAGTCGTGTGCTTAACAAGAAGCTCTGGTGTAATATTTTTGTGGATAATAAAGAAAGACTTTGGGGTTAAATTATGCTAGCGTTACTCTTCATGGGAATATTGTAAGATGTTATATTTCATGAATAATTTTTTCTAAAGCCATTGATGATAGCTTCTAAAGAGTGATATGAGCAGATGTATCTTGTTCAGTTTGTTGGGGTTTGAATAATAATTCTAATTTTCAATGTAATAGTAGGCATCTCTATCTGTCTAAATTTAATTATTATTTTCTAGCTCAATTTTTAATGGCTAGATCGAGTTTTGTAGGGAAATCTTGAGATAGATTATCGGGCATTAGGGGATAGTTTAAGAGTCTTTAGTTGGACCAACCAACTCCTGATCTGTATTTCCTGAAGAGCCCAGCTAAATAAGATCTGGTCTTATCATAATATTTTCAATTTGTGATGCATGAGGGTTTCGAGCTAGCACCTCCTTTTAAAACACAATTTTTTAAAATTTTTGTGTAGCATAATGATAGATTTGACTACTTAGAGCCTTCATTTTGTAAATATTGTAATTATCTAACTAGGTTTTTGGTATTTTTTACCGATTTCATCATTGTATATATCGTTTGGGTATTTTTTCTTGTTGTTGTGAAGTTGCAAATCTGAAGGAGAATTTTTATTTGAAGCTAGATCTAGGCCCTGGAGGGTAAGATCTGGCCTCAAAATCATCTTGCAGGTGCAGAATTCCAAATTATTTTCAGTTTAAGGGTTTCAAAATTTAGATCTAGGGATTTTTTTTTTTTTTTTTAGATCTAGGGATTTTTTTTTTCTCTCTCTCTCTCTCTGAGAGCAAATTTTAAAGCATGAATATATTGGTTTACATATAAATTGCTGGATTTATTTTTAGGTTCTCAGGCTACCATTTTTTTCCTTGTTTGCTTATTGGTGTGCCTTGTCTGCATCCTCTTTTTCCTTACGTTTTCTCCTCTGTCGTTGCTCAAATATGCAAGGATTTCCCTCTTCTGCCAACCTGCATCATTCCTTGGCCTTTGTTGCATCGTCGAAACTCCTCATTTCCCTCGACGTCCATTTTCTTGGCTCCTCCTCACTGCTTAACCTGCAAATCACTCCAAAAAAACACAATCTTTCCTCTTCCCTTACCTTCACGCTCCAAGAGTTCTTCTCTCTACAAATCCATTGACATACATTTCCACCCTGTCGGCTACCCTATCGCATTCTTTCCCTCGCCTCTCCCTTCTCATGTAGACCTGCAATTGCCACTCCCTCAAATTAATCTGTTGTGGCCTCCCCATTTGCTACTCATCGAATTTCCCTCGAGCTCCTTCAAGCTTTCTTCGTTTCCGGCATCCAAGCTGTTCCACAACCTTCGCGTTCTCCTTGCTACCATCTTCTCCTCCCTTCAGAAAACCTACATCTTCTCTCCCTCCTTGCCACTGCCATGCTAAGCCTGCATACAAACATAAATTTCAATTTACTTTTTCTTGTTTTGATTCTTGTGCTATGATTCAATTTCACTCAGGTTAGGTTTTTTGTCTTTTAATTAATTCTATCATTTTTGTTAGGTTTGTTTTTTAATTCTTATCTTTTGTCAAATTAAATAGAAACTCAAAAAATAAAAAATAAAATTTTGATTTTAAATTTTTTTTATTTGTTTTTTGTTGTTTCAAATTTATTTCTTTTGCTTTTTCTTTGGTTTTGATTTTTTTGGACATTTTGATTTTGTTTTAAAAAAAAAAAAAAAAAATCATTTTTATGTGACTTTGAAATTTCTGAAGGAATTAAATCAAAAGAGGACTTGCGCCTTCACGTTGATTTTTTTTAATTTTTATGTGGCCTATGGCATTTTAAAAATTTAATTTATTAACCCATTTGATTTGTTTTACTTTTGTCCCATTAAAAACTAAATTAATCTTTTACCACAATAAATTTTCTCATAAAACTTAGCACATTAATAATTGCCTAAGGAATAATCAATTTTTTAATCTAAAGTTCATTCTTGGGTTTTTATTTGTGTCAAGGGTTTTTGGACTTTAAATATTTTAAAAGGAAAATTTTGTGGTATTGACATTTTAATTTGTCTATAGTCAAACATGCTTAATATTTTTAAACCATCTCTAAAGATTGACTATAGGAAAATTAACAAAATTTTCTAGATCTGGGTCACTAGAGAAAAATCATTTTAATTCTAGGATTGTGAATTGCTTAGCATTTAAATTTCATAGTTCTTCATGGTATTTAAATTTTTCGAAATTTAATTGCTAGAATAATTTGCATGCTAAGGTTTGGAGCATTTTTTTGTATGCTTTACATTGAATTGTTCATGATCATATTTTCTATCACATCTCTAATTTTCTTCTGAATAGCTTGATTTTGTTTCTTCAAGTAGGTTCATGGTTAATTGAGCATCTAAGGCACTGGTCTAAAAATCATTTCTATATTGTGGGTGTGTCTCATTCATCTCAGTTAATATATTTAAATAACTCAGTTAATCAGAACTTATCTCATTTTCATTAAGTTATTCAACCTTACTTCTCCTAGAACCCGTGTTCCACAAGTTTACCTCATTCATTTACCCCTAGGGACAACCCCCATTGACTTGTCTAGGAGAAAGTCTAAACGGAGTAAGTAAGGATTAGAGTGACAACATTTACTTTGAGTGTCGTTGCGGTGCCTAGACACTTTGTGCGACACCAAGTCTTATTAAAAGAGTTTAAAGTAAGACTTGTGTTAAAGGATCTCCTTGAAATAAGAAGTAGGTCCTAGAAAGATGTTGAGCGTTTGGCTCACTATGTCTTAAAGTCAAAAAGGTTTTTGCAAAACTGTGTAAATGTTCATGTGAAGAACATTATGGGATCTTGGATAGTTCCAAGAAGTTCATGATAAATCATCTATGATCTTAAATAAATGTCTACCAATGGATCTAGATGATATATGTGTACCAATGTGTTGAACTATTCTTGATCCAACTTATTATGGTGACAATACCGAATTTTTGACAAAGATTCTAAGGTTTTGAAGTATCTAGGATTTGTAAATCTTAGTGAGGATTTGAACAAAACAATTCTAGGGTTTGTGGGAAAAACCCTAGAAGTGATCGTTTGTGCTAAAAGAAGAAGCCCTAACCTATCCAAGGGAGGTATAACATCATGTAGATGCTTAAAGATGAGGATCGGGAAGTTGCAAAAAGTTTAAGATTAAGAATGAGTTGACTCCTCTTATAAAGATAAGTATTTTATATCTCTTTTTCACTGCTATTTTAATTGCACTAGTAGTTAGTCTCTTGTCCTTAAATTCTTTGCTTGGTTGTGATTGTTCTTCATTGGATTCCTAATGGGGATTACAGGTACATAATGAAGGATGAAAAATCCTTGGTGGTAGATGTGAAAATTCCACAACCGGAATCCCTACTGCATCAATTGATGATATTATTCCTATTTGTTAAATTCCTTTATACAAATTACTTTCATTTTCCTACGAAAAATATCATAATATATACAATTAATTTATATGCGAAAACAAGGGAATGGGAGAGAAATAAAATACAACACAAATGACACCGTTATTTTTGGGCAAATGTCCCCAGAAAAAACCCAATGCTGGAAAATCGGTGCAACAACTCTGAGGATTTATTATTATTAAGCAGTAGTGAATTCTGAATACATCTTTGAATACCTCATGGGTTATTCAATTACAGAGAGAAATACTGGAAGAAATATTTGTGAGATTACCTCACACAATTAATAAGAAAAATCCTAGTTGATCCGGACACTAGATGTGATGCCTCTAGTAGGCCCTACGATACCTCTGCGCATTCCTCACGTAGTCCCTACGTCAACCCCTCTAAGCACTTGTCACCTAGCCTACTGATCGATTTTCTACACGGATTCTCTACTCTCAACCTCTCGGTATCACACGCCGGCTCCTGGCTTCTGAAACTAACTCTGCCCATCAAAATTTTGGACTCTCTCTCACCCTCTGTGATGCCTCTGCATGGCCCTTCATGGCCGTGTGTTAGCCTTTGCATGAGAGCTATTGGATCACTCTCTACCTCTCTCTGCTGATGATTCTCCAGCTGAGAAAATCTCTCTCTCTCTCTCTGGATGCTATCTTTTCCCCTCAAATGTAAGAAATCTCCTTGATCAAAACTTCCTCCCAAGAACTTCTCACTTCAGAAATCCGATCTCTTGATCTCTCGATGTGTTTTCCAAATGACCATCAAGCTCCCTTAAATAATCTTCTCCTTGACATTCAACGACCTAGATTAAAAGTTAATCAATGGATAAGATCATTTTAGCTTGATCCTCGCGTTCTTCTAGAAGTTACAACCACAATTAGATTAATACCCATTAATATTTTTAATTTCCTAAGTTTAGACTTAAGGTTTTATTTAAAAATATAAATTATTTTAATAAAATTTTTTCTAGGTGGAATTTCCCAAAACGATTTCTAGGTTCTTTGGAATACATTTTCCCAAGCCTCCCTGCAAAATTTGAGGCTTAGAGCATATCCGATGCTACCCCAAATCAACATTCCCTCTTAGCAAGGAAAATGCTCTAGCAATATACGTTGTTCCATACTGCTCTAACTATGAAGCATTGTCCTCTGTGTTGTTAATGTCTGACATGATGTCCACTAACTATTGCACTATTGTTGTAACTGTACTGCTACTGACACTGCCACTGTCAACACTACATACTTACTACAACTCCTTCTCAAGTGTTGCATCTATGTTGCTGCTAGCACTGCCACTGCCAACTACCATTGGATTGCAAAGTGTTGTTGATAGCAACGGAAAAAACATCCAAAATTACTAAACCAATTGTGTTCAGTATGATACCGCGTGAAAGTTGGAGCTTGAATGTTGCTAGTCTCTGCACTGACCCTCTGAATCTACTATGATGTTGCTAACCTCTTTTTTGTGCCATTTGCACTACTGTCAACTCTCCTCTGCGATGTTCAGTCTTTGGCGCTCCTAGCCATTGCAATTGTATCCCCGACACTCCTTGACACCATCTGACACTAGTCCATCCTGCTACTACAAAAATTGGCTCTCGTACCAAGGTAATGATCCTAGAGGTGGACTCCTCAAGGATCCTTCCCATCTGTATCTCTTTCAAACTATAACTCCAAATCAGCCCACCTCCCTCCTGGAGGTATCTCGACTATCATGGCGAAGTCCTCTTCCTCGATCTTCGTGTGCGTAGCCTTCGGATCATGTTTCTCATCCTTGTCCTTCTTCCTGAGAGGACATTGTGTAGCATAGTGACCCATCTCCCCACATGTGAAACACTTGATACTCGAGAGGTGCATCTTACGTCTTCGTTGCTCTTGCTGTCCATTTGATGCAAGGGATTCATTATCCTCCTTCTCCTTGGGATTCAAACCACTCTGTTGCTTTCGTCAAGTTTAACCTTAACTAAGACTCTTGATCTAGGTGGATGTTGGTGGCCACCCACCTATCCCATTTGGATCCCCACAATTGTCTCTTTCAGTTTTTCAGTTTCCTTAATTATAGCACAATTTACTATTTTTAGCAGTTTTTCGGGTCCTAAACTTCTGAAGCCATTTTGAGGCCCTAAACGACGTTTTTTGGGAAATCTACTGCCAACGATTTTTCTACCAAAAAATCATCTTTTCTGTTGTAGTCCTCGGAGAGATCTTTCCAATGGGCTATCATGCACATCAAACGGAGATAATATGACCAATTCGCGACCTCGAGAAGTTGGTTGTCCAACTCACCCCAAACGGGGCCCACAGTTTGGCGTTTCATCTCCTAAGGTTAGGTTTTGGAATGTGAAGGGTTTTCCATTGTTTCTCAACAATAAATAGGCCTTCAAGCCTCATTGTAACATAGTTCGGAACAGTTCAGAGGCATGCAGCCACACATCTCTTCTCAGAGATAAGTTACCATCGCCCTAGCTGGTTTATTTCCAATTCTGGTTGTAAGCATATTTCGGTATTTTCCATTAATGAAATGAAGCATTATTTCCGCTGCATATCTTTATTTATGGTTATCGCATCTCTGTATTTATGGTTATCTCTGTAATCTATTGCGTTCCTGTTTAAATCCGGATCACTCTTCCCCACCTAGGCGGCCCAACAACTCGTGTGGGTGGCGATGTGATTCTAGGTATCACCCAGCCCTTTGCCCCACACTGGTGACCCAATGACCCACAAGGGTGGTGGGGTGATTCTGGGAATCACCCCACCCCAGCAGCCCAATGGCTTGCAGGGGTGGTGGGGTCATTCCAGGAATCATCCCGCCCTTCGCCCACCCCGACAGAGAAACAATCTGCGAGGGTGGCAATGCGATTTTGGGAATCAGCCCACCCTCTTCCCCACACTGGTTGTTATGACCTGCAGTTCCACCAGAGGTGCAACCGCGTTCGGCAATGAACGAGCGGTTGGAACAACATAAGGTGCAAAGCTCAAACTTAGCGTGTGAGTTATATGAGTGCGTAGAAGGAGGGCAAGGCATGTATATAGGCATGGAGACATGGTTTAACATATGGAGGCCGACCAACAAATGTGCAAACCGACGGAGGTTGGAATGCATTTGAGAAGAGGCCGACATGATTTATGATGGCATGTGGAGCATAGAGGACGAGTTAGCCGGGTGAGCCAACTCGCCCTGCCGTGCATATATATTGGCAGAGCATGGAGCTCATTCCAACCATTCACTCATCACTCATCCAACGAAGAAGAGGTGCATGGATGGAGATAGCCGCAGCAATAGAAGGAGGTCGCATACGGTGATGCGCCCAACCTTGGGCGAGGCTACACAAAGGAGAAACGCGCAGTCTTGAGCTGGGTGAGGGTGTGGTTGAAGGTGCCCGCCAGGCGAAGGCGTCGGGCAGGGCTGCACAACGGGTGCACCCGCCGATGAGCTGGGCGTGCGGGTGACTTGGTGAAGGCGTCCCGGTGGGCGTGCATGATGGGCGACTGGGTGAGGGCGTCCGTGCAAGCATGCACGACAGGTGACCGAGTAGGGTGTCCGCTGAATGGACGAACCAAAGTGCGGAACTGTTGACCCGGGTAGGGCGCACCATGCATGGAGGTGAGTCGGGTGAGACTTTTGGTGAAGTGTTGAGGTGGTGAACGGAGGGGTGTCTCGGGCAAAGGCACCCGTGTGTGGCGACTTGGAGGCGCACCCAAGTTAAGCAAACAACACGATCGTGCGAGAAGGTAAACAAAGGGTTGGTGAGTCGTGCAGCAACTGTGCAGAGGTGCTGACAAGATGGGCAACCGAGTTTGCCGAGTTGTGAAAATTGGCTAAGCGTAAATTTGGGGTTTCCCAAGGACTTAGCCTATACTTTGTAAAAGTGGAAAAATTGTATAATATATTGATTCAAGCAGACTCATATTGCAGGGAGTTGCCCCTCCCTTTATACTTTTGTGCATTTCTCTTGTATAATGTTGTTGATAATGAATGTGTATGGGTGTTCATTGGTATAAAGGAAACATAATAATACTTGGTAACCAAAATAAAACTAAGTATGGAATGTTAAGGCGTAGTCTACAATCGTAAGTATTAGTGAAAAGAAAATGATTGGTAGTGCTGCACCTCACTATAAGTGGTTGAAAGACTACCACAGGTGTAGGGGCGTGACAGTTGGTATCAGAGCTCGGTTGGATCTAGTGCTAGAGCAAGGTTGCTCGTGATGAAGTGACAATGTAAGTAGGTACTTGCAGGTGAAGGAAGTTGATTTCACATAGAAGTGGAACAAGGGCTGGTTCATGGTTGCAGGGGAACTTGGTGAAGCTGGTGAATGGGGAAACGGTTTTCGCAGAGTTGAAGCTTAGTGCTTGGACCAAGCTGAACGACAAGGCATGGCAGGTTTGGAATAATGCGAAGGGAAGCTCTTGCTTACCTTATACAGGTTGAAGCAGATGAATGAAGAGAATCCCTGCATTCAAAAGGAACTTGAAGTCTTGGAAAAGAATGTTGAAGACGAACTTCTTCAACTTGGATGGATAATGGAGCAAGATGAAGTTGCAGATTGTGTTGACAAGGAAGAGGAAGCCGTGATAGTTGAAGATGTTGCAGATGTGACAACAATGGAGGATGAACTTGAGATTGATCAAGTTGGACCAAGATCATGCAGTTTGCAGACATGGATGAATGGGGATACTCATATGGAGGAACCTCATGATGATGATGATTTAAGTACTATTGATACTTGTGTTTCACTTGAGCATTTGGTAGATGGGTTGTATGCAGGGAAGAGCAAAGCCATTTCGCCGATGCAGGGGAGCATCTTACCATGGATGTCTATGATGAGACCTTGTATGGAGAAGCAGGGATTGTTGACTATTGCAAGACTTGTTGGGGTTGTTTTTTACCTGATGGTAGAAGGTACAAAGGCCCATGACAAGGGAGGAACATGATGATCATTGTGGAGGATTTGGTCATGCCTTAGCCACATGGAGAATTGGCTAACTGCCCGACATGACTCATGGACAGATTCAAGGGCACACACTTGAGGTTTGATGATGCTTGGGTGGACTTCTCATGGCCGAGACCAAGAGATAGTCTTGGTGGAACCTTTAGTGGGGGAGCTATGATGAAGAGACTCATGTGATGATGATGATATGGTTGGGTGACCGAGTTCACTAGACCAAAGATTGTAGACTTGGATGAGGATGATTGATTGTTGTGATGAGTCTACTTGGTTGGACTACATGGGCAACTTAGTCATGGACATTAGGTTGGAGACATGGAGCATGCCAGTCTTATGCAGGGACATTATGCAGGAGCACTTGTAGAGGTGTCACTTATGGGCATCCAATGAGGAGTGGCAAGGTAGGGATGTTATGCAGGTAGATTTGCTGATGTGACATGGAGACTTATTATTTATGAGCCGATGGAGAGGTTGTGCACTTATGTACAACAAGGCCATGGACTTTGGTGGAATTGTGAGCGGACTATGGAGCATTCCTACTACATGGAGAGCTGAGGCATCTTGCAAAGACCTTTGGGCCGAGACTTGTATTCTTGTTGAGATGATGATTGGAGATGACTTATGGAGCTCATGATGACATGAGGATGTGACTTCCAGGGAGACTTCATATATGGTGGACTTAGAGGATCTGATGCATTGAGGAGCTGAGGTCAGAGACTTTGATGCAGGATGGGGTGCATAATTTAAAGTACATGTATGGGGATGGCTTGAAAGAGTGGCTTGATGTGGAGGATCAATATTAGATACTTTGGAGTGATGGAGTTATGACGATGATGATGCCTTGGTGGAAACACTTGGGCATGGGTTGAGTCGAGACTTAACCACTTTTGACATGGGAGCTGATTGATCTATGATCATGGGCAGCACATGGATAGATGAGACAGGTATATACTTGTTTCTATGGCAGGCTTGAGGTCGCACATTGCAGATATGATGGAGGTTGCTTCATGGACCTGGATGTGACACATAGAGAGTCAGAGTTTGGTGAGATGGTCTCTTCATATTGGGGAGACACACATATGGATGATGTTGGGGTAGATGTGGCTAATTTCATGTAGCACATTAGTGCCAAACATCATGGACAGCATGTTGCAGATGATATGAGGGCTACCTCATGGACCTGAGCATGGCTTACACTTATATGGAGATCGATTCTTGATCAAGTCACGGATGTGACGGGATGTTCTAAGAAAAGACTAGTGATGGCATGAGGATGTACATTCTCATGGTTTGGGCATGACAGTTGGATTAGCTACCCAACTAGTTCAAACATGGGGGCATACAGTGTGCAGAGAGATGTGTTAGCATTATGTTGGAGTTTCATGGCAGCAGTTCACATGAGGACGACACATGATGAGGTCGACACGAGATGTTATAGGAAGCATGTAGCTTGAGATGGAAGGACCAACCTTCCACGATGGGGAGCAGCATGTGGAGATTGTGACAGGGTGGTTGAGGGTCATGGATTGAGATGATTTCCTATGTATGACATACCAATGGGGTGTATACCTTGGTATGATCATCTTGGTGGATGGCTACCAGGATGGCATGTTGTCGAGGACGAAAACGACTTTGGGTGGAGGAGGATGTTATGACCTGCGGTTCCACCCGAGGTGTGACCGCGTTCAACAGCAAAAGAGTGGTTGGAACAGCATAAGGTGCGAAGCTCAGACTTAGCATGTGAGTTTTGCAAGTGTGTAGAAGGAGGGTGAGGCATGTATATAGGCGTGGAGACACGGTTTAACATATGGAGGTCAACCAACAAATGTGCAAGCCGACAGAGGTTGGAACGTGTTTGAGAAGAGGCTGACATGATTTATGATGGCACATGGAGCATGGAGGATGAGTCGGCCGGGTGAGCCAACTCACCCTACCGTGTGTATATATTGGGAGAGCGTGGAGCTCATTCCAACCATTCACTCATCACTCATCCAACGAAGAAGAGGTGCTTGGACAAAGATAGCTGTAGCAATAGACGGAGGTCACATACGGTGATGCGCCCAACCTTGGGCAATGCTACACAGATGAGAAACACGTGGTCTTGAACTGGGTGAGGGCTTCCGTGCAGGCGTGCATGACAGGTGTCACGCCCCTACACCTGTGGTAGTCTTTCAACCGCTTATAGCGAGGTGCGGCACTACCAATCATTTTCTTTTCACCAATACTTATGATTGTAGACTACGCATAACATTCCACTTTTCCTACTTAGTTTGTGTTTCTCAACCAAGTATTATTAATGTGTTCCTTTATACCAATGAATACCCATACACATTATTTATCAACAACATTATACAAGAGATATGCACAATAGTATAAAGGGAGGGGCAACTCCTTGCAATATGAGTCTGCCAAAATCAATATATTATACAACCTTCACTTTTACAAAGTACAAGTTAAATCTTGGGAAACCCCAAATTTACACTTAGCCAATTTTCACAACTTTGGCAAACTCGGTTTCCCAACTCGTCGGTACCTCCGCACGGCCGCCACACAACTCACCAACCCTTCGTTCACCTCGTCGCACGATCGTGTTGTTTGCCCAACTTGGGCGTGCCTCCAAGTCGCCACACATGGGCGCCTCAGCCCGAGACACACCTCTGTTCACAATCTCAACACTTCACCAAGTCACCGTGCACACTTGCACGATGGGCGTGTGCTCACTCGAGTCACCCAAGAACACGTGCCAAGTCGTCGCACAAACCGGGCACTCCTCCGTTTCGCTGTTGGGCACCTTCGCACAAATCGGGCACCACACCCATGCACGCCTCAACCGTTCGTCGGGCGCCACACACCCGTGCACGCACTCACCCAACCACTGGGTACTCCTGCCCACACCCTTCACCCACAACCGAGATATGCATTTACTCCTTGTGTAGCCTCGCTCAAGAACGGGTGCATTACCAAGTCATGCGCCTTACACCTTGCTGCGTCTACCTCCAAATATACGCAACTCCTCTTATGGGCGAAGATTTTGTGCGTTGGGAGCTTGTCCAAATGAGCTCCACACAAAGCTAATATATACCAACCATAGGGCGAGGTCGTGGCTTGCCCAGCCGACCTCCCCACACCCACACTTCATCGCAAATGCCTTGAACTTCAAGTCGGCCTTTGTCTCCAAATGTGGTCGGCCTCCATAAGGTTAACACCATTCCACCATGCATATAAGTAGCTCGCCCTCCTCATATGTTCATATCTCAATATCATACACCCAAGGAAACTCGCACACCAACTGCAGTCACACTTCATATAGCCTCGATCGCACGCCCTCTGCGGTCACACTTTGGGCGGAGCTACAGGTCGTTACATCCTCCTCCACCTGAAGTCATTGTCATCCTCGACAACATACCATCCTGGTAGCCATCCACCAAGATCAATTGTATCATCCATGATGTCAACTCCTCCACACACTGCAAACATCTCTACAACATATGTAGAGCCACCGTCCCCATCATGTCTCATCTCGACAACCATCTATCACCAAGATCACCATACTAAGATATACACCCTATCAGTATGTCATACATCGGAAATCATCTCAATCCATGACCATTGACCACTCTGTCACAATCTCCATATGTTGTTCTCCATCGTGGAAGGTTGTCCCCTCCATCTCAAGCTACATGCTTCTTGCAACATATCGTGTCGACCTCATCATGTATCGTCATCATGTGAAATGCTACCATGATACTCCAACATAATGCTAACACATCTCTATACACTACTAGTCCCCATGTTTGAACTAGTTGGGTAGCTAATCCAACCGTCACGCTCAAACCATGAGAGTGAACATCCTCATGCCATCATCATTTGTGTCTCAGAACATCCTGTCACATCCTCAACTCGATCAAGAATCCATCTCCATACAAGTGTAAGCCATGCTCAGGTCCATGAAGTAGCCCTCATCTAATATGAAACATGCTATCCATGATCATAGACCAGTCAGCTCCCATGTGTCAAAAGTGGTTAAGTCTCGGCTCAACCCATGCCCAAGTGTTGCCACCAAGGCATCATCATCGTTGTAACTCCATCACTCCAAAGTGTCTCATATCGATCCTCC
>APFE031469068.1:23685-97188 GCA_000404065.3 Pinus taeda | reverse complement strand
GTACTTGAAAGTATGCACACCATCCTGCATCAAAGTCTCTGACCTCAACTCCTCAATGCATCAGATCCTCTAATTCCACCATAT
This sequence comes from Pinus taeda, assembly GCA_000404065.3. Taxonomy (NCBI): domain Eukaryota; kingdom Viridiplantae; phylum Streptophyta; class Pinopsida; order Pinales; family Pinaceae; genus Pinus; species Pinus taeda. The sequence continues at coordinate 97,104 of APFE031469068.1, read as the reverse complement.
ATGAAGTCCCCAAAAGTCACGACCTCATGTCATCATGAGCCCCATAATTCATCTCCAACCAACATCTTAGCAAGCATACAAGTCTTGGCCCAAAGGTCTCTGCAAGATGCCTCAACTCTCCATGTAGTAGGAATGCTCCATAGTCTGCTCACAACTCCATCCAAGTCCGTGCCCTTGTTGTACAAGAGTGCACAACTCTCCTTCAACTCATAAATAATAAGTCTCCATGTCACACCAACAAATCTACCTACACAACATCCCTGCCTTGGCACTCCTCATTGGATGCCCATAAGTGACACCTCTACAAGTGCTCCTGCACAATGCCCCTGCATAAGACTGCCATGCTCCATGTCTCCAACCTAATGTCCATGACTAAGTTGCCCATGTAGTCCAACCAAGTAGACCCATCACAACAATCGGTCATCCTCATCCAATTTTGCACTCCAATCTAGTGAACTCGGTCACCCAACCATATCATCATCATCACGAGTCCCTTACATCATAGCTCCCCCACTAAAGGTTTCACCAAGACTTGCTCTTGGTCTCGGCCATGAGAAGTCCACGCAAGTGACTCAAGTGTGTGTGCCCTTCTTCAATATGTTCATGAGTCATGTCGGGCACTTAGCCAAAGTGGCTAAAGCATGACCCTATTCTCCGCCATGATCATCATGTTCCTCCCTTGTCACGAGACTTTGTACCTTATACCATAAGGTCACAAACAACCCCAACAAGTCCTGCAACAGTCAACAATCCTTGCTTCTCCATACAAGGTCTCATCATAGACATCCATGGTAAGATGCTCCCCTGCATCGGCAAACTGATTTTACTCTTCCCTGCATACGGTCCATCTACCAAATGCTCAAGTGAAACACAAGTATTAATACTTACTTCATCATCATCACGAGGCTCCTCCATGTGAGTATCCTCAACCATCCATGTCTACAAACTTCACGATCCTGGTCCAACTTGATCAATCTCAAGTTCATCCTCCATTGTTGTCACATCTGCAACATCTTCAATTATCACGGCTTCCTCTTCCTTGTCAGCACAATCTGCAACTTCATCTTGCTCCATTGTCCAACCAAGTTGAAGGATTTCGTCTTCAACATTCTTTTCCAAGACTTCAAGCTTATCTCGAATCCGGGGATTCTCCTCTTTCATCCGCTTCAACCTGTATAAGGTAAGTAAGAGCTTCCCTTCGCATTCTTCCAAACCTGCCATGCCTTGTCATTTAGCTTGGCCCAAGCACTAGGATTCACACCTGCTAAACCTGTTTCACCATTCACCAGCTTCACCAAGTTCCCTACAACCATGAACCAGCCCTTGTTCCACTTGTATTTGAAATCAGCTTCCTTCACCTGCAAGTACCTGTCACCACTATCACTTTGTCACGAGAAACCTTGCTCTGATACCACTTGTCATGCCCCTACACCTGCAGTAGTCTTTCAACCGCTTATAGCGAAGTGCGGCACTACCAATCGTTTTATTTTCACCACTACTTATGATTGTAGACTACGCCTAACATTCCACTTTTCATACTTAGTTTGTGTTTTTCAACCAAGTATTATTAATGTGTTCCTTTATACCAATCAATATCCATACACATTCATTATCAACAATATTATACAAGAGAAATGCACAACAGTATAAAGGGAGGGGCAATTCGCTACAATATGAGTCTGCCCGAATCAATATATTATACAACCTTCACTTTTACAAAGTACAAGTTAAATCTTGGGAAATCCCAAATTTACACTTAGTGAATTTTCACAACTTCGGCAAACTCGGTTGCCCAGCTCGTCGGTACCTCCACATGGTCGCTGCGTGAATCACCAACCCTTTGTTCACCTTGTCACACGATCGTGTTGTTTGCCCAACTTGGGCATGCCTCCAAGTCACCACATACGGGTGCCTCTGCCCGAGACACACCTTCGTTCACAATCTCAACACTTCACCAAGTCACCGTGGACACTTGCACGATGGACAGGCACTCACCCGAGTCACCTAAGAACCCATGCCAAGTCATCGTACAAAGCAAGCGCTCCTCCATTTCACCGTCGGGCACCACACCTATGCACACCTCAACCGTCCATCGGGTGCCACACACCCGTGCACGCTCTCACCCAACCACCGGGCGCTCCTGCCCACGCTCTTCACCCACAACCGAGATATGTGTTTACTCCTCGTGTAGCCTCACCCAAGAACGGGTGCATTACCAAGTCATGCACCTTACACCTTGCTGCGTCTACCTCCAAATTTACGCACCTCCTCTTATGAGCGAAGATCTTGTGCATTGAGAGCTTATCCAAATGAGCTCCACACAAAGCGAATATATACCAACTATAGGGCGAGGTCGTGGCTTGCCCAGCTGACCTCTCCACACCCACACTTCATCGCAAATGCCTTGAACTTCAAGTCGGCCTTTGTCTCCAAGTGTGGTCAGCCTCCATAAGGTTAACACCATGCCACCATGCATATAAGTAGCTCGCCCTCCTCATATGCACATATCTCAATATTGCACACCCAAGGAAGCTCGTACACCAACCGCAGTCGTACTTCTTACACCTCAGTCACGCGCCCTTCGCGGTCGCACTTCCAGTGGAGCTGCAAGTCGTTACAACAGGAAACTGAGTAGGGTGTCCACTGAATGGATGAACCAAAGTGCGAAATGGGTGACCTGGGTAGGGCGCACCATGCATGGAGGTGAGTTGGGTGAGACTTTTGGCGAAGTGTTGAGGTTGTGAACGGAGGTGTGTCTTGGGCAAAGGCGCCCGTGTGTGGCGACTTGGAGGTGCACCCAAGTTGGGAAAACAACAAGATCGTGCGACAAGGTGAAAAAAGGGTTGGTGAGTCATGCGGTGACCGTGCGGAGGTGCTGACGAGCTGGGCAACCGAGTTTGCCAAGTTGTGAAAATTCCTAAGTGTAAATTTTGGGTTTCCCAAGGACTTAGCCTATACTTTGTAAAAGTGGAAAAATTGTATAATATATTGATTTGGGCAGACTCATATTGCAGGGAGTTTCCCCTCCCTTTATACTTTTGTGCATTTCTCTTGTGTAATGTTGTTGATAATTAATGTTTATGGGTGTTCATTGGTATAATGGAAACATAATAATACTTGGTAACGAAAATAAAACTAAGTATAGAATGTTAAGGCGTAGTCTACAATCGTAAGTATTGGTGAAAAGAAAACGGTTGGTAGTGCCGCACCTCACTATAAGTAGTTAAATGGCTACCGCCGGTGTAGGTGTGTGACACTAGTGGCCAAACAGCCTGCAGGGGTGGTGGGTTGATTCCTGAAATCACCCCACTTTTCACACCACCATGATGCCCCAATGGGACACTAGGGTGTCTGGGTGATTCAAGGAATCATCCTGCGCTTTGCCCCACTGCGGTTGCCCAACGGCCCACAACAGTGGCAGGGTGATTTCAGGAATTACCTCGCCCTCCGCCCCACCTCAGCTTCCTAATGACCCGCGGGGGTGGCAGCGTGATTCCTGGAATCACCCCACCCTCCACCCTACCTCGAAGGCCCAATAGCCCGCAACTGTGGCGGGTTGATTCCAGGAATCACCATGCCCTCTACCCCTCCCTGACGGCCCAATGGCTCACGGGGGTGGCGAAGTGATTCCCTCCACCCCACCCTAGCTGTCAAACCCCCCATTATTTTTTCATTAATTGGCCTATGTGCGACACTGTCTAAGTACTTAACATGCTCAATCATTAGATTACTTTCCGAACTACTCCTAACATTCATCATCTTTAACCATTAATATTAATGTGTGGAATCCGTTAATAAAACATTCAACATAATAGTAGAGAGACAACAATCATATGTAATGAGTATCTTTTATTATGAATTCATGCTTAAAAAGTGACCGAGAGCAAAGTTCCATCGGCATTTTACACTTTTCAAAAAAATCGTGTCGTATGCCCATCCGAGCACACCAACCCCGTGCTAACCATCGCACGTTGGTCGCACCTCAACCACAACCTACACTTCGCTTACCCTTTACTGACTCGTCATGCACGACGTGCCCTACCCGGGTCACGTGTCCACATGTTCCACAGGTCGTTCAGCAGACACCCTACACAGGTCACTCATTCTCCTCAACTCATCAGCGGGCACACCCATCATGCAGCCCTTGCTCGACTCCCCAAACTACCCAAACTCTGTCTTCGTTTCCATGTTGACCTGCCCATCGTGCGAGCTCATGGCCTACACCCACCGTAGTCACCTTTCTTCCTTCGCACTTCATTCTAGCTCTTCACCGAAGCTCACTTGGATGCCTTCGTTTGAGTTCCACAGCCGGCACATATATATGGTTTGCTGGTGAGTCATGCCACCTAACTGACTCATGTTATACCACTCGACTGAATCTTTAGAAACTTTGCAACTCATATGTGAGTTAGGTAGGCTTGCCCCAACTCGTGGGTCACCGCCCCTTTTCATACCCCATCGCATGTTTTTGTTAAGTCAGCTCCGGCTTGAGCCCAGTCTATGACCAAACCTCACCCGCACACTTGTTTCATCATGTTTCTTGCTTGTTTGCCATAGCTCATTCGTTTTGCTACTTCGTTTGTTCTGTGGGCGTGCCCATGCGCCTGTCAAGCCACAGGGAGTTACATTCTCCCCCATCCAAAATCATTGTCATACCTGGCAATTCAGCTATCCTCTGTAGCTTCCAATCATATCCTCTACTTCCATCTCCAAACTGAGTCCTCCATTTCCCAACTATCCTCCTCTAGTGCAACCTTCCTTTTGACAAGAAATTCCCATAGTATGTGATTCCCAATCCCTGCAGATCAACAATTAAAAATCTTTTCCATCTCAAGGTTCAACCTATCCACAATCATGGCTAGTCCCCTTGGTGGTTCCACTCTCTTTGGATGATCAACATTAAGTCTGCATCTCTTCAACTACATGATATGAAAAACTAGATGTTTCATATGCATATGGTGCGAAAGCTCCAGCTCATCAACAACTTCCCCTAATCTCTTCTTCACTCAAGATGGCCCCTCATATTTCCACATCAACGATCTCACAGTCCCCTTAGGTGGATGAAACTAATCTCTGGTAATCCTGAGGAACACCATATCTCCCACACTAAAGTATGCATCCTGTCTCCCCTTATCTACCCATTTCTTTATTCTCCTTGCAGTTTCGTGCAAGCGCAATCGTGCCAACTCCAAGGTCTCATCCCAAGCCTTCATGAACTTCTTTGCATGAGGACTCCTCAACAAACCTCCTATCACTGCAGTATGCGGTGTGACTGGCATCTATCCATTCACCAACTCAAATGGGCTATACCCCATCAGTTCAGGCTAATTGACACATCCAATAGTCCAGGCCAATTATTCTGATCAGTCATCGCATAATGTCACAAGTAATCCTCCAGCAATGCATTGATCCTCTCAATCTGTTAATCTGTCTATGGATGGTAACTTGAACTCATCAACAAATTTGTCCCGACTAACTTGAACAATGTGGTCTAAAATCTGCCTGTAAATCACGGATCTTGGTTTGACATGATTCTTAATGGAATCCCCCAATACTTCACTATGTTCTTGAAGAACAACTCTGTAGTCCACTCAGCTCCACATGGCATCTTTGTTGGAACAAAGATAGCATACTTGGAAAAAAAATCAACCACGACCATTATCCTGTTATACCCTTGTACCTGTGGCAACCGTGTAATGAAATCCATCGAGACACTCATCCATGGTCTCTCAACAATCGGTAAAGGTTGCAATAGACCTCCTTGCCTCTTAGTATCTGATTTGTCCTACTGAAAAATGATGCACATATGTACATACTCCTCTACATCCTCCCACATCTTCTCCCAAAATAATCCTCTTTCTAATAATGCCAAAGAATGACACTGCCATGGGTGGCCAGCCCATGGAGAATAGTGGCACTCCTTCAAAAGGTTCCTCCTGAGCCCAGATGACTTTGGAACATAGAGTTAGTTTCCAAAGAACAAGAATCCATCTCGGAGAAAGAACTTTTGTGTCTTCCCCTCCTTTATCTCCTTTTGCACCTGAGTATCGGTCTCAACACTTTCCTTGAGCTTATTTTGCATCTCTTCTGACATCTGAACTCAACTCCTACTCCTTGCTTTCCAGTCTTCCCCCCATAATACTGTAAGTTGTCCCTTCCTACTAAGGGCATCTGCTACTGCATTAAGTCTTCCCGGCCTAATAGTTATGTCGAATTCTGCCAAGAAGTCGTGCCAACGAGCTTGCTTTGTAGAAAGCTTTGGTTGTGATGCAAATTAACATGCTGCAACATTGTCCATATTAAAAACAAAAGGCTTCAAAACCAAGTAATGCATCTATGTGTACCTCAAACGGTCACTCGAAATCCAACAACTTCAATATCCGTGTTGTAACTATCCTCTTCTTCAAATCATCAAGTGCCACCTAACATTTTTCCATCCAAATCCATCTCTCGTCTTTCTTGAACAGGTCTTTCAATGATGATGTTACCTTGGAGTACCCCTCTACAAACTTCCGTTGGTAGTTGGTCAAGCCCAAAAACGCCCTCATATCATGGACATTCTTTGGTTCAACCCAATCCTCGATCACCTTCACCCTATTCAGCTCCATCCGTATGTACCCTGGACCCACTATATGTCCAAGGAATGGAATTTTGTTCCGAGCAAACACACACTTAGAATTCTTCAAGTAAAACTAATTTGCCTTCAGTTCCTTGAACACCATCGCCAAGTGCTTCTTATGATCCTCCATGTTATCACTATACACCACTATATCATCCAAGTACAGACGTAGAACATCATTCATTAAAGTGAAAAACGTAGCAGGAGCATTCCACAACCCGAATGGCATAACAAGGAATTCATAGCTAACATGCCTCGTTACTATCGTGGTCTTCCTTTTGCCTTCTTTAGCTATATGCACCTGATAATACCCATGCCTCAAGTCCAGCTTGGAAAACACTTGGGCTTTCGCAAGATTATCGAAGCAATTTGTAGCCAATGGTAAAGGATACATATTCTTTATCATCTACTTGTTGAGAGCATGATAATCACAACACATATGTACCTCATTCATATCATTCTTTTGCTGGAACAATACTAAAGCTCCATAGGGGGGCCTTGAAGGTCTGATGAAACCTGCATCAATTAACTCCTTTAGCTGTCATTTCAACACCTCCAACTCAAGTCCTGACAACCGATAAGGTGCTTTAGCTAGAGGTTGCTTCCCTGGCTCAAGCTTAATGCTATGTTCCACTGCACACCTTGGTGGAAGCTTCTTTGGTAGCTCATCAGGCATCAAATCTACATATTTGGCCAGCACCTCAGAAATCTCAGTTGGAACAAGCGTCCCCACTCCATCACCTTCGACTCCGTTGAACATAACCGTGTATGTATCCATGTTTGACTCCCTCATAGCCTTCTCCAAACTTAGTGCAAAAACATGCTACACCTTGACTTCCCTTCTTTTGCCTTTGAGTGGGGAAAGTCCAAGTTTGTGACTATCCAACTAGCACCACCTCATCACAGAAGGGGACATTAATTTCCTTGTTTCCCTTCAAGAAATCCTGATCCAATATCACATAAAAGTCATTTATCTCCATCACCGTGAAGTCCAACTAACCTTTCCTATCTTTTATCTGCACAGGCACTTCATGTGCCAAACCCGCCACTTTAGATCTAGAGTTCACTGCTTTGACTTCCACATTTGATTGAAAGATCATCAGTCCAACCTCTCTTGCTAACCATGTCATCATGAAGTGATGAGTGGCCCCTGTGTCCACGAGAGCTTTGATGGTCTTGCCATGAACCACCAAGTCCAAAAAACCGGGATTGTTAATCCAGGATTTCTCCATAACTTTTCCCTGCATACATGTCTTTTCTCTGCAATTAGCTTTGACACCAGCTTTCATGCCCCCAATTCTTTTTTCATTAATTTACCTATGTGCGGCACCATCTAAGTACTTAACATGTTCATTTGTTAAATTACTTTCTGAACTACGCCTACCATTTATCATCTTTAACCATTAATATTAATGTGCAGAATCCATTAATACAAAATTCAACATAACAGTAGAGAGACAACAATCATATGTAATAAGAATATTTTATTATGAATTGAAGTTTATAAAGTCACCAAGAGCCAAGATCCACCAACATTTTACAATTGTCCAAACAACTGTGTCATTTGCCCACTTGGGCACACGAACCTCATGTTAACTTTCGAACATTGGTCGCACCTCAACCACAATCCACACTTCGTTTACCCACTTCACCGAATCGTCGTGCACACGACACCCTACCTAGGTCACCCGTCCACACGTTCCACCGGTCATTTGGCAAACGCCCTACATAGGTCACCCATTCACATCAACTCGTCGACAGGCGCACCTGCCGTGCAGCCCTTGCCCGACTCGCTGAACTGCTTGAACATTGTCTTCATTTCTGTGTCAACCTATCGGTCATGCAGGCTCATGACCTGCGCCCACCGCAATCACCTTTCACCCTTTCCACTTCTCTATAGCTCTTCATTGAAGCTCGCTTGGATGCCTTTATTTGAGTTCCACCGCTCACATATATATACGGTTTGGTGGTGAGTTGTGCTACCCAGCTGACTCGTGCTATACCGCTCGGCTGACCCTTCGCAAACTTTGCAACTCATATGGGAGTCGGGTTGGCTCACCCCAACTCATGGGTGGCCACCCCTCCACATACCCGATTGCATGTTTTTCTTATGTCAACCAATGGGCTCGAGCCTAGCTCGTCCACTATAAGTCCACGACCAAACCTCACCTACACACTTGTTTTGTCATGTGTCTGACCCATTTGTTGCAGCTCATCCGTTTCGCTACTTCTTGTCAAGTCACAGGGCGTTACATGCCCAACTCGTGGTTCGACACCCCCTCCATCGCAGAATGGTTCAAGTCAGCCAACGGGTCGAGCCAAGCTCACCCACTATAAGTCTGTGACCATCTCTGCTCACACATCATTTTCACCATGTGTCTCGCCTATTTTGACCACAGCTCATCCATTTGTCACTTTTCTCACTCGATGGGTGCGCTCGCCCATCGCATGGACCACAGGGCTTTACAGACGAGTACCAAAGTGCAAAGATGAAAGGTGACTATAGTGGGTGTAGGTCATGAGCCTGCGTGATGGGTAGGTCAACACGAAACGGAAGGCAAGCGTTCAGATGGTTCAGTGAGTCGAGCAGGGCTGCATGATGGGTGCACTGCTGACGAGTTGAGGTGAATGAGTGAACAGCTGGGTGGATGTGCGGATGGGTGACCAGGTAGGGCACGTCGTGCATGACGAAATAAGGAGTTGGTTGACATGGTTGAAACGTGCAAACGGGTGACCCGGGTAGGGCACACCATGCACGACGAAATGGTGGAAGTTGGGTGAAGTTTTGATTTGGTGAAACAGAGGTGTGACTCATGCGGAGGGCGCCTAGGTGATGCGACACAGTTACGACGAGGCACGCTTGAGTTTGGCAAACAACACGATGAAGTTGGAAACTTGGCTAAGTGTAAATTTGGGGTTTTCGAAGATTTAACTTGTACTTTATAAAAGTGAATATTATATATATTGATTGGGGCATACTCATATTGCAGGGAGTTTCCCCTCCCTTTATACTATTGTGCATTTCTACCTGTATAATGTTGTTGATGATGAATGTGTATGGGTTTTCATTTGTATAAAGGACAAATATCATACTTGGTAATGAAAAATAAACTAAGTATGAATGTTAGGTGTAGTCCATGAACATAAGTATTGGTGAAAAGAAAGTGTTCGATGGTGTCGCACCTTGCTATAGTGTATTTGGAAGATTACCACCAATGTAGAGGCATGACAAGTGGGCTCGAGCCCAGCTCGCCTGCTATAAGTCCATGACCAAACCTTGCCCGCACACTTTTTTCATCGTGTTTTTCGCCCATCTGCCATAGCTCATCTATTTCGCTACTTCATTTGTTCAGTGAGTGCGCCCGTGCAACTTTCAAGCCACGGGGTATTACATTCTCCCCCACCTGAAAGCATTGTCGTCCCTGGAAATCCAGTTGTCCTTCGTAGCTTCCTATCATACTTTGCAATATTCTACTTCGATCTCCAAAGTGAGTCCTCCGTTTCCCGGCTATTCCCCTCCAGTGCATCCTTATATCTAACAATAAATTCCCATCGTATGTGACTTCCAATCCTTACAGATCGACAACTCAAAATCTTCTCCATCTCAAGGTTCGGACTATCCACAATCATGGCTGGTCCCCTCAGTAGTTCCACTCTCTCTAGATGATTAGCATCAAGTCTGTGTCTCTTCACTTGACTGATATGAAAAATTGGATGTTTCATATGCACATGGTGTGGAAGCTCCAGCTCATAAGCAACTTCCCGCACTCTCTTCTTCACTTGGAATGGCCCCTCATATTTCCTTGTCAACAATCTCGCAGTCCCCTTAGGTGGCTGAAACTAATCTCCGATAATCCTCAGGAACACCATATCTCCCACTCTGAAGTGTGCATCCCATCTCCCCTTATCTGCCCATTACTTCATTCTCCTTGTAGCTTCGTGCAAGAGCAACCATGCCAACTACAAGGTCTCATCCCAAGCCTTCATGAGCTTCTTCACATGAGGACTCCTCAAAAAACCTCTTGTCACTACGATATGCGGTGTGAATGGCTTTTGTCCATTCACCAATTCAAATGGATTGTACCCCATCGTAGAACTCTTTTGTATGTTGTAGTTAAACTAAGCCACATCCAAGAGTTCAGGCCAATTCTTCTGATCAACTATCACATAATGTCTCAAGTAGTCCTCTAGTCATGCGTTGATCCTCTTAGTCTATCCATCTATCTGTGGATGATAACTCAAACTCATCAACAAATCTTTCCCGACTAACTTGAACAACGTGGTCCAAAATCTGCCTGTAAATCGCGGATCTCGGTCCAGCATGATGCTTAATGGCATCCCCCAATACTTCACTATGTTCTTAAAGAAAAACTCTACAGTCCACTCGGCTCCACATGGCATCTTTGTTGGAACAAAGATAGCATACTTGGGAAAATGACCAACCATGACCATTATCCCATTATACCCTTGTACCTGTGGCAACTGAGTAATGAAGTCCATCGGGACACTCATCCATGGTCTCTCAGGAATCGTTAAAGGCTGCAATAGACCTCCTTTCCTCTGATTATCCAATTTTTCCTACTGAAAAATGATCCATGTAAGTACATACTCCTCCACATCCTCTGACATCTTCTCCCAAAAGAATCCTCTTTCCAATAATGCCAAAGAACGACACTACCCTAGGTGGCCAACCCATGCAGAATCGTGGCACTCCTTCAAAAGGTGTCTCCTAAGCCCAGATGACTTTGGAACATAGAGTTGGTTTCCAAAGAACAAGAATCCCTCTCAGAGAAAGAACTTTTGTGTCTTCCCCTCATTCAACTGCTTCACTATATTTTGTGCCTGAGTATCGGTCTCAACACTTTCCTTAAGCTTTTTCTGCATCTCTTCTAACATATGAACTCGACTCCTACTTCTTGATGCCTGGTCTTCCCCCTCCAATGCTGCAAGTTGTCCCTTCCTACTAAGGGCATCTACTACTGCATTGACTCTTCCCAGTCTATACTCAATAGTCATGTCAAATTCTGGCAAGAAGTCCTACCAACAAGCTTGCTTTGCAGAAAGCTTTGGTTGTGATGCAAAATAACTTGTTGCAACATTGTCCATCTTGACAACAAAAGGCTTCCCAACGAAGTAATGCCTCCATACATGAAGACAATGAATGATCACAGTCATCTCCTTCTCATGGACCGGATACCTCCATTCTCTATCCTGCAACTTCTAACTCTCGTACACCACCGGATGCCCATCGTGCATAAGGACCCCTCCTATGGAAAAATATGAATCATTTGTGTGTACCTCAAATGGTCACTCGAAGTCGAGCAACTTCAATATCGGTGTTGTAACCATCCTCTTCTTCAAATCATCAAATGCCATCTGATATTTGTCTCTCCAACTCCATCTCTTGTCTTTCTTCAACAGGTCTGTCAGTGATGATGTTACCTTGGAGTACCCCTCTACAAACTTCCATTGGTAGTTGGTCATGCCAAAAAACACCTTCATATCATGGACATTCTTAGGTTCAACCCTGTCCTCGATCACCTTCACCATGTTCGGCTCCATTCGTACGTACCCTTGACCCACTGTATGTCCAAGGGACAGAATCTTAGTCTGAGAAACCACACACTTATACTTCTTCAAGTACATTTGATTTACCTTCAATGTCTCGAACACCATCACCAAGTGCTTCTTATGATCCTCCATGTTATCAATGTACACCACTCTATCATCCAAGTACGCTACTATGAATGAATCCAAGTATGGAAGTAGAACATCATTCATCAAAGTGCAAAACATAGCAAGAGCATTGCACAACCCGAATGGCATAACAAGGAATTCAAAGCTACCATACCTTGTTACTATCGCGGTCTTCCTTTCTTCTCCTTTAGCTATCCACACTTGATAATACCCATGCCTCAAGTCCATCTTGGAAAACACTCAGTATTTTGCAAGCTTGTTGTTGGGTCTAAAATTTAGATGCTAATTAGAGTTTAATTTAATGTCAACTCAGGAAGGTAAACTTAGAAGTTCTTATCTAAAATATATAGATCTAGAAAGATTCCTAATTTGTCCAAGATCTTAAAGTCCCCTTACAAGAACATATTCATTAAGATCTCTTTCAATAACTAATCAAACTTAGATCTAACAATTGTTTGGGACCTATGATTCTCTTACAAGAACATATTCTACAAGATCTCTTCCAACATTAGAACATCTAATAAGAAATTAAAAGCTGAAATGAAATAAACCTAGATCTAATAAGTGTATGAGATCTTACGGTTCTCTTACAAGAACACTTTCAAATAAGATTCTTACAATATTAGAACATTTAACAAAGCTTGAAAGCTGAAATCAAACAAAAACATAAAATAAATTATACCCAAAATAAGTAAATAAGCATGCAAGTGAGGCCATGGGGGCCCTCCATAACTCCACAAGCACACCACTTCAATGGAGACTCAAATGTAGAAGCAAAATTGAAGTATGATCCTTTATTTCAAAATCTCCATTACAAACGACTCTAAGATTACAAATGGAACTCTAATATTACAAATGAAGATTCTTGGATTACAAAAACTTTCAAATTACAAATGAAGGAGATTGTACTCCTATTTATACAATGGGATGAGCAACAAACTCATAATGATCATCTGCTAATCTCTCTTTAGTTCCATAAATCTCTCAACCATCTAGACACATAACCCCTTTTTGTCCTTGATTTTCTCCATGAGGTTTATCTCTTCAAATTCTAACCCCCTTTTGTCCTTGATTCTCTCCATGAGGTTTATCTCTTCAAATTCTAACCCATTTTTGTCCTTGATTTTCTCCATGAGGTTTATCTCTTCAAATTCGAATTTGATCATTCAAGGCCACATAAATGTGTCTTGGAAGCTTCCTTGGCACCTACACATGTCACAAAAACAACCCACTTTCCATATAAAAAGTAAAATATATTATTTTCTAATATTTAATCAAGAATTTCTCTTAAAAATGCTTAAAAATAAATAATATTTGGAAAATATAAATGAGACCCATTAATGGTGAATAATAGGGAAAATGAAGTGACATGGCAGTGAATAATGGGTGATATAATGGAAGCATAGATGAAAATGTATGGTAATGAGTGACATTTGTATGACATTTTGAAGTCCAAACATACTCCTCAACTAAAGCTCTTGCATGTCCTCATGCAAGCTACTATAATGACTTATTTGATTTATTTCTTAGATGATATTCCTTTCTCAAGATGTTTGGTTCTTGTGTAACAAAAATCTTTCAATCATGGACTTCCTTTTAACTTTACACATCTTTGGATAACTTTTATTTGTTTTGCAAAGCATTTGCATCTTTTAATGATTGGTTCTTATATTACAATCATTATTTACTTTGTTGAGATCTCTTTTTAATGATTGGTTCTTGTGTTTACAATCATTATTTACTTTGTTGAGATCAATCATTTTAAGAAGTCATTTAATATGCTCATCATTTTGTAGTAGTTTTTATTGTGGGAAGACTATGCGGGTTAAGATGTAATATGAATGAGGGAAAAGAATGAAGTGTGAAATTCCCCCCTCCCCAACTGATGGTTTTTGGCAATTTTTAATGAGAAAGGAAATAGTGAAATAGTGGAATATTTTCCAAATATCAACATTTTACCATCTAAAAAGAGTTTCAAGATTAAAGGTTAGAAAACATCATACTTTACTTACCTAAAGAAGTGGATGAATCATGCACATTCAGCTGCTATAATTCTGAGCTGAAGCTTCTTCTATAAGTTGTGGATGAAAGATAGATCTATATTGCCATATCTGTCGTTGGATCCTCTGCTGCTGGATGATGAATCTGATAAGTCTGTTGAATATGGCTGAAATTATATAAGGCTTGGAAGGTATAAAAAATATAGAAGTTACATTCTCCTCCCCCTAACCTTATTTATTGACTTGTCCTCAAGTCATGACAAACTGAAAAACAATAAAAGGAAATCTGCTTCATCTGCTACAAAATATGGGTCTTCAAGTCTTCAATGCTTGATGGCACAAATCTTACTATGTGAATAAATGTGTCAGTGTCAAACATAGCAAGAAGTTGTTGACTTCATGGCCATTAATTAATTCCCCTAGCGAACACAAGAGCTCCCACCATTGATTCCAATGGGAGTCAAGATGCCTAACACATCTTTGTAGGTACGAATAAATTTGTTGTGGTCAAGTCACCTACAAGATCCAATGAACAAGGGATATTAATGTACTCCCATTGTTCATTGGCAAGAGTACTTGCTATTAAGGCATGCAAGCCTCTAGGTGTTTTTACAAAGTTAATTAGACTCTAGGACTTTGACTCAATGATATCCATAGAAGTAGGGTTTTATTTGCAGAAATGAAGGGGAATGGTAATGACATGGGAAATGAAAATAAACTTGTAAGGAACGGGTGTAAGGAAATGCATGGTGTATGAATAAGAAATTTTGCTGTGAAAAATGGAAATGGAAATTTCATGCTTTATGGATTTGCAATTGGTGGAATTCAAAATCTGCTTCAAAAAGGGAGGTGCAAGGTAGTGGTTGTGGAGTTGGATTTGTCTTTAGAATTTTTCATGAATGTAGTCTTTGGAAGACCAATTGTCGTCACAATTTAATCTCCTTATGATCACTTGATTATCCTGTAACCTGTAAAAAAAACTTGGCAGAAAGAAAACATAAGTGTGTTCAAGAAGAAATGGACATTTCCTTCATGATTCTTACGCAAAAATTTTGCACCAAATAAAATAGATTAAGGAAAAACAATGTGTTGAAGTTGACTCAGTCATGATATTAATATCAATCCATTCGTAAAGATATAACCATGAAAAATAATACTTCCTGTTTGTGTCAGATAACTCATGTAATGTGTTCGGAAAAAAGATTGGCATTAGAAAGATCTGTCATGTTCTGCATAGTAGTATGTCATATAAAAGCATTCAACTGAAAGACGTTATGAGTTTAATGCCAACTTGAAGTTATCAAAACAAGATAATCATCATCTATAGAATCCTCCAAATGTTTGATAAATCGATCCTCAAAATTTGTTTCCAAGTGTTCCATTATTTATTTTCAAACCTACATGAATTTGTGAAAAAAAAGTTATTTTATTTTATTTTATTTATTTTTTTTTTAAATACAAAAAGAAACAAAAAAGTGAAATTATATATTTAATATATATATAATTTGTTAGTAATTTGAGTTAGTTTTTTTTTTTTTTTTTTTAATAAAGAAATCAACGAAAACAAATTCTAAAAAAACTAAGAAAGAAAATTTCTAAAAATAAACTAACACTAAAATGGATTTTCTTCTAATATCCCTAAAAAACACACAAAATCCTCTAGAATCAATGAAAAATATGGCTTTTTGTTGAGAAAATCAAGAGAAGATAATGCAAATGCCAAATCTCTCCAAGATAAGTCAGACCCTTTTTTTTTTTATCACTAAATTGAATATAAGATAAATTGGGATTTTTCATTGTAATAGCCTTGTTCCATTCTTCTGAACATATTCATGTGATTGCGTGCTGTATGGTTGGATTTTTTATTATTATTATTATTATTATTATTTTTTAAACTAACATTTTAAAAAGACTAAGTTTTATCTAAAATGTTTTTTTTTAAGATGATTTTTCACTCATGCAGATCAATTTTCCAGCAAAAGTATTTTTATTTGAAATAAATCAATCGATTTTCTGATCTTCCTAATCCCACGAAGCACAGGAAGAGAGCATATTAATCTCTTGATTTTTTTATTTATGCAGGTTAGCGTCGATGGATAAAACACAATTAAGATTTGTGACAAAAACTTGCATTATCTACACTCTTTCTGCAATGTCACGAGGGCGTTTAGACTCTCGGAAGACAAGGCTTTCCGATAATCAAGCTCCTGGCTCACCCGTGACACAGAAACAAGACATAGAGATGCAAAGATATCCCACTGAATTTATTCATGATGATTTATTTTTTTGAAAACAAGACTAAAAACTTCTAATGATAATGACTTCTAATGAGATCTCATTTTTGTTTTTCTAATTTATTCTACATTAACTTAAAAGATGTTTTATTTTCTAAGTAAAAGAATGCTTCCAATGAAGCCATCTACAGACTAAAAATTCGAACATGCTCACATCAAGATTTAAAAATTTTACATTATGTTTTGCAAGTATGTGAGAATCCTGTCTTAGAGTTGGCTCAAGGTTATTGTCCTTGCTCTCCAAGAAGTACATGCTCAACATTGTCAAAGCCCTCATCCGTAGATGGATTAGTGAGAAATGGGGGGTTTAAAATAAAAACTGAGTTTAAATTAACTAGGTGTGAAAAATGCTCCAAACTTTGAAATCCTTTACGAACCTGTTGTCACCAAGTTCCACAAATTATTCCATAAAAACAAATGTAGAAAAACAATTACTAAATCCTTCTAGTTGCACTTCCCCGGCAACGGCGCCAAAATGTTGGGTCTAAAATGCGGATGCAAATTAGAGTTTAATTTAATGTCAACCCAGGAAGGTAAACTTAGAAGTGCTTATCTAAAATATATAGATCTAGAAATATTCCTAATTTGTCCAAGATCTTAAAGTCCCCTTACAGGAAATTCATTCAGATCTCTTTCAATAACTAATCAAACTTAGATCTAACAATTGTTTGAGATCTATGATTCTCTTACAAGAACATATTCTACAAGATCTCTTCCAACATTAGAACATCTAATAAGAAATTAAAAGCTGAAATGAAATAAACCTACATCTAATAATTGTATGAGATCTTATGGTTCTCTTACAAGAACACTTCCAAATAAGATTCTTCCAATATTAGAACATTTAACAAAACTTGAAAGCTGAAATCAAACAAAAACATAAAATAAATTAACCTAAAATAAGTAAATAAGCATGGAAGTGAGGCCATGGGGGCCCTACATAACTCCACAAGCACACCACTTCAATGGAGACTCAAATGTAGAAGCAGAATTGAAGTATGATCCTTTATTTCAAAATCTCCATTACAAACCAACTCTAAAATTACAAATGGAACTCTAAGATTACAAATGAAGATTCTCAGATTACAAAATCTTTCAGATTACAAATGAAGGAGATTGTACTCCTATTTATACAATGAAATGAGTAACAAAATCATAATGATCACCCACTAATCTCTCTTTAGTTCCATAAATCTCTCAACCATCTAGACACATAACCCCTTTTTGTCCTTGATTTTCTCCATGAGGTTTATCTGTTCAAATTCGAATTTGTTCATTCAAGGCCACATAAATGTGTCTTGTAAGCTTCCTTGGCACCTACACATGTCACAAAAACAACCTACTTTCCATATATAAAGTAAAATATATTATTTTATAATATTTAATCAAGAATTTCTCTTAAAAATGCTTAAAAATAAATAATATTTGGAAAATATAAATGAGACTCATTAATGGTGAATAATAGGGAAAATGAAGTGACATGGTGGTGAATAATGGGTGATATAATGGAAGCATAGGTGAAAAATTTATGGTAATGAGTGACATCTGTATGACATTTTGAAGCCCAAACACCATACCTGTGGAGGCGACATGCTGTGTATGAGTCAAGACCTCGTGCTATCATTATTTCTTTGAATACTTCATTATACAAGATACCAGAGGTAGCCCCACCTACTGCTACCTCTTTGATCACTGCCAAGAAAGGCAGCAAGCTCATCTCATAGATTAGGAAATTTATTTTCTGTCTGGTTCACTCCCAAAGTAAGGGGAAGATCATCACCACATCCATGATTCCCGCGAAGGGTTCCTTCATGCAGCAGCAACAACAAAGGAATACGGTCATGATAGAACACAAGAACAACTTCTCCTCACCCACAGGGGTACCACCCAAGCTTCAGGTGGGCAACAAAGTCTAGTTGCATCCGCAGAAAGAATGCCTTACAAGAACCCATCAGAAACTTAGACCACTCTGACATGGTCCTTACACTAGTACCAAGGCTACGGGAAACAATGTTTTGAAGCACAACATTCCTTCATTCCTTTGCTTGCACCAAGTGTTCAATGTGGATCATCATCGACCATGCTTCCCACCATCTCTGGACACATCAGAGATTGTAGAACAGCTCACCAGAGACCCAGATCAACAGAAGCTTCCTCATCTTAGGGAGAAACTCAATGCAATGGGGACCATTGCTTCCTAAGGGGGAGGAATGATCTAAGTGGATGTTGGTGGTCACTCGCCTATCCCATTTGGACCCCCACAATTGTCTTTTTCAACTTTTTAGTTTCCTAAATTGTAGCGCAACTTACTATTTTTAGTATTTTTTCGGGTCCTGAACTTCCGGAGTTGTTTTGAGGCCCTAAACAACGTTTTTTTGGAAATTTAGGGGCAACATGGGTCCATGGACGTATGTTTCCCTTCCCAAAGTGGTAGTTCTCAGATAGATCTTTCTAACGAGCTATTATATGTGTCAAACGAAGATCGTATGCCAAAGTTACGACCCTTGGAAATTGATGTACCAATTTACCCACATGGGGCCAACAATTTGGCGTTTCATCTTCTAGGGTTAGGTTTTGGGATGTGAAGGGTTTTCCATTATTTCTCAATAATAAATAGGCCTTCAAGCCTCATTGTAACACAGTTCAGAGGCATGTAGCTGCCACATCTCTTCTCAAAGATAAGCTACCATCGCCCTAGATGGTTTCTTTCCGTTTCTGTTTGTAAGACTATTTCATTATTTTACAGTAATGAAATGAAATATTATTTCCACTGCTTATCTGTATTTATGGTTATCTTTGTCTTTTGTTGCATTCCTGTTTAAATCTGGATCATTTACCCTCCAAGGATATGCCAAATATAGTAATATGACTAAATAAATGGATGTTATGTGACACATTTGTTACCCTTTATGTATGCATAACATCTTGCAATAAAGGTGTACATAACCACCTCAAATAAAATAATACATCATCCAAATCAAAGAGGTTAGGGTGCTCTACAATGAATATCAATATATGACAACTATATTTGAAATATTCATGCATTCAATTATTTTCACTCCCCATTACAACCCTATAGAGGATCCCCATGGAGAACAATAACACCCTTTTGTAGGGTAGAGGAGGTGAATTTATAGAGGAAATCTAATCTATTTTCTTCACAAATTGTTTGGTTTCATGAATTCAATTTTTTTATTATCATTTTTTAGGTTAAGATCACAAATAATTGAAATGATGACATTTCCATAGAGAAGGAGCTAGAGGGAGAGGTTAAGCTATTACATCTTCCAACTATCACCATGGGAGCTCTTGCATAGAAACATAACTAGAATCCATAACACCTATTTAGATCATTGATGTGTATCTGTTGAGTATGATCCTCTACTTATAGCACTACTCTTGATATATTTAAAGTAAGTAGACTTATCAAAATAGAAACATCAAGTAGTAGTATAGCCATGAAATTGTAATTTCCCCCGACCCATTGTTGGCTTAATCTAGCCTGCTACTAAGGCCCAATTCCATGCTAGAGTTACCTATGCCAACTTGTATTCTGAAAAATTCCCCCTTTTTAGGAAATTCCCACCTAGTGAAATGCATAATATTAATTTATGTTAAATACAATACACATGCACATGTATATTCTATCATGATTCTTGAATTGAGAATCAGTTACATTTCACTAAAATATATAATTGTTGCGGCTGAAATAAATACAAAAGGAAAATTCTTAGCTTTAACTTGTGCCCAATTGACCGCAGACCTTCAGCGTTCCACCCATTCATAGAGCACATTGTTAATATTCTCTCAACAATGGCCCACCACCAAGATGGGGCTTTGACTCCTTGGCATTAGCTCACCCAAATATTGTTACATGCTTAATATTGACAACTGGTCAATATGAAAAACCCGAAAACTTCCAACCAATAGACTCACATACCCCATTGCCTCTATCTCAGTTGGTCATGGATGTTTCAAAGTCCTATGGTTCTAGGAGTTTAATTTTCCTCACAAGTCTTCTAGGTACCCTTACAAACCCTCACATATCCAGGGTACCAAACTTGGGAAACTCCAATTAGTAGGCTCACATTCCCCATCATTTTGCACACCCTTCTTTATACTTGCAGTACCTTGAGTTGTGCCACCACCTTCCAAGGTGCCTTACTCAACCAGATAGGAATTTTGTGAAGTCTTGCGACTTATAGGAATTGCATTTCCCTCACAATTTTTCCAATTACCCTTATAAGATCTCATTCCACAACTGTCTCCATAATTCCGTGGTTGACCAAATCCATTCCTTTGCAAGAATGGATGAATATTCCCCTTCACAGTGCCAAAATGTTTGTTTTTATATGCGTGCCCTTTTTCTTCCAATTGGCATTCATCCAAGCCACTTAATGGACCTTGGTTATATGCATGTGTCATTTTTTAAATGATTAATAAATCATATTATCCCCTTTTAATCACCCATGGAATCTCATCCACACTAATTTTTTACATCTTCACAGTCTTCAACTATTATATTTTTATTAACATGCATGTTTTATCATAATTATATTTCCAACCATTGTAACCAAAAAACATACATTTATTAAAGCATTTGCATATGGGAATACTAGTCCCAAAACACAAAATACTAATACACACGGGCACAATGGCCTTCAAAAGAAAGCCTAGGATCACCAACCTATTTGACATGTTCTCACTCACAAGCCTTGTTTCACACATACAGTTTATTCACATTTTAGGGGTTGAGCATGGGTGTTACATTTCCCTCCCCCTTATTTAGGCATTGTCCTCAGTGTCATAAATATACGAATATGTACAACAGGTTTATCCAAAAAGATGAGGGTATTATTCCATCATTACATCCTCATGCTCCCATGCAACATCTTTAGGACTAAAATGGGTCCATTGCACCTTTACCAAGGCAATGACTTGATTCTGGATCACATTCACTTTCTCATCCAAAGTACACATTAGTTAGATCTGGAAGTCTCCCTTAGGCTCCACCTGGACCATATTCCAATCAATCACATGGTAAACATGAGGAATATACTTATTAAGTAATGAAACATGAAAAAGATTATGAAAGTGCATATATGTTAACAGTGCAATCGTATATGCCACTGGATAAATACTCTCAAGGATTTCAAAAGGTCCACATTATCTAACATCCAACTTCACACAACTTCCCAACCTCAAGGAACTTTTCCTTTCCTTCACGCTTAAGAATATATGGTCACCAATTCTGAATTCCTTGTTTGGCATGTTCTTATCTACATTATTTTTTTGTTTATCCTCGTAGGCTTCAAATTTCTTTTAATTCGTATTACTTTCTCTTTCATTTCCATGAACAATTATGGACCAACAATAACCCTACCAACTAGACTATCCCAACTCACTGGTTTGTTGCATATCCTTCCATACAAGGCTTTAAATGGGATCTCATCTTCAATGATTCGTAGTACCCATTATTATAAGCAAACTCCAGCAAGTGAAAATATTCTCTCATTTTGATGGTTTGTCCATCACGTACATCCCTAGCATGTCTTTAATAACCGAATTAAATATTTTCATTTGACCATTCAAATCTGGATGTTTCGTTGTGCTAAATTTTTAATTAGTTCTAAATAACTTAAATAAACTTGTCAAAAAATTGGATGTGAACTTGGGATCTGTCTGAAAAAAAATACCATGGGTACACCATGCAACTTGGAAATTTTCCTCATATAAATTTCAGCAACATTGGCTACCTTGTGTGTTGACTTAAGTGGAATAAAGTGGGTAGCCATGGTGAGTTTATCCACCAAAACCATTATGGAATCATGTTGCTTCACTTTTTTGGGAAAATTTGTAATTAAATCAATGGAAAAAGATTCCCATTTCCACTCAAGAATAGGTATTGGCTATAGAAACCCTGATGGGTATCCATGTTATGTTTTAACTTTTTAGCATTCCAAGAACTTGGCTATATGATCAGCCACTTTGTTCTTCATACCTAACCAAAAGTTTTGTTTCATGATTGTTAAGATTGTCTTTTCATAGCCTTGTTGTCCAACATAAGGTACCCTGTGCATCTCACTTAGCAATACAATTTTAAACGTCTGATAATTAGACACATAAATCCTACCTTTATATAATAGGAATCCATCTTCTTCTATTTCTCAATCCTTGTACTAGGGCTTCATTTTACCTTGTTATAGGCCTTTCTTTTTATTTCCATGTATTGCTGATATGAATTTTTAGCCTTTAGGATTATAACTTTTACATCACATTTATATGTGCTTATGGTTGTAACATGCATTGCATGCGCCCTTCTACTAAGAGCATCAATTAATTTATTTTCCTTACCCTTTATGTACTTAAATTCAAAGTTATAATCAACAAAAATCTCTTGCCATCTATTTTTTTTCCATTTAAATGTGGCTATCCAAACAAATGATTTAACCCACTATGGTCAATTCTCAATTGAAATCTCTTTCCCACGAGCTAATGCCTCCAAATATTAAAGGCATGTATAATGGTTTCTAGGTCCATATCATGAGTGGCATAGTTCTTTACATGCTCTTTTAGCTTCCTAGATTCACAACATACCACATGCCCATTTTGCATGAGAACTCCTCCAAGTCCTTCCTTACATGCATATGTTCACACAAGGAAGTATTCTCTTGGATCAACTATTTCCAATATAGGTGCACTTGTTAACAACCTATTTAAGTGTTGAAAGGCCTCTTCATAGTTGTGGGGCCAATCAAATTTCATGCCTTTCTTTTACAAGGAAGTAATAGGATGGGATATCCTCAAAAACCACCCAATAAATCTTCTATAATATCCTACTTACCTTTTGTAGCATTTTCTTACACCCATTAGCTAGTGAAAATGATTTCAATTTGACCAATTTTGTTCCTGGCTACACTTTCGAGAATATGCACATTTTTATAAAAAAAATTAAATAATTTTTGGCCTTTATAGGCCTAATGTGCTTTCGACCTGCTAAAGTTTAATTGTAGAGGTTTTGAGTGATCATATTAAAAATATTGGGTCTAATCTCGACCCAATCTCTAAGTTTGAATAATCATATTTTCCACTAAGGGTCGAAAGTCCAAGCAACAAGCAGTTACCAAGTCACAAGCAAACACACACAACATGCCATGCCAAACAAGGAGCATAAATAGTTCACAACGCATCAATGAGAATTGTGTGAATTACATGTTATTTAGTGACAATAAACAACATTAAAGCCTCATATCATTGAGGGAGCCCCCTCTAGTTCAACGGCCAACTTGAGCTTAAAGTTGGCTAAGTTGGTTTATTGGCGAGTTTCTCAAGTTTGCAAGTTACAAGTTTTAAGGTTGAAGTTGCAGGTTACATGGTTAGAGGGAAAGAAAAAGGTAATTAATGAAAGTTGATTTTAATGATATGATTCCATAACCTAGTGGATAACATACTATTGCTGATTTCCTTTTTCTTTCAAAAAGTCTGGGTGGAGTTTTATTTGTTTTAGCATATAAAGAACTCAAAGGGTTCATGGAAACTACACTATCAAAAAAATTCATAGCTCAAAGAATTAATTGGATTTAAATATTCTTATAGATTCTTATGAAAATAAAGAAACTCTTCAATGATTAACACCTTTAGAAATCACAAAATCAGGAAGCATAGAGAATCAATTTGTTCTTTCTACAGTACATTCATCTTATCATGATAAACTACAATATCAGTCAATGGTATTTTCTTTGCAATAAAATGTTTATGAGCAGCCTTATCAAAACAATAAGCTAGTGCATGATAGTTATGAATTAGTACTTGAGGGAAATAGTGAAGGAGAAAGGTTGTCCTAGATTCTTTTGAAAACAAGGATGATATTCAAGAATTTGCACCTCTTGAAGTACCAAATTCAGAATTTTCAAACAGTGAAGATGACATTCCTACTAAAAAACACGAAAGATTGCCTCTTGACATCTTTTCTTATATGCATGATGTGATTGCTCCTTTTGAATTTTTTCAAAAGCATAAAAATGTTTTAATTAATATTAGGGATGATAAGAAATATAAACCAACTAGTCCAATTTGTTTTGGGAATGATTTTGAATTTGGAAACAAATATTGGAATGTGAAGACAACCTTTTTATTTTTGATGTTCTATAAAAGGTAATTGTTCACACTCTCAAAGACCCTTTGTAAAGTTGTTTCAAACATATGTTTTGGAAAAGATGAAAGCCAGATGCAATCAAATATCCATCACCTCCAATGGTTACACTAAAGTTTGGAAATTGCTTGAATCAACAATTTTTCTTAGTTGATTAGTTTAGAGCAGGATATTTTGTTTTTTAATAAGCTCATAGGAGTGAGCATCTTCTAGGTTTAATTTGATTGCAATATCACTTGGATTTCAACAATTGTTTCAGTATGGTTTCATAATTAAGATTGTACTATGGTTGTCAATTTGGGCATATCCTAATTACAAAAGTATTTTCATTTTAAGGGTTTCATGCTGTAGGATTGATCAAATTTCACATGCCCCCATAGCCCAATGTCCCAAACATTGTTGTTCTTGTTTTTACTTGCAGTAGTTCGTTGTTTGTTGTATGGTTAGTATAGAAAACTTCTATTGATTTATTTTTATGATAAAATATATCAGTTCACAATCTATTGTAGTAGGTGGATGTTTGCAATGGTTCCAAATTAGAGTAGGTTACAGGCTTTAGTTTGCAGATTACAAGTTGAATTATAGTTATTAAATGTTTGGCATGACTCCATTTTGGTCAACGTGGCAGTTTCAGGTCAAGTGCGCACCCGTAGCTTAAAAAATTTCCTACTGCCTAGAACCCCTCTGCATTCTATATCTGAGTTTCAACAAAACCATAGTTTCTCTTCCTTGAAGTTTGTCAAAATATGGTCAAAATTCATGATGGCTTCCATACTATATATATGAATGCCAAATTCCAGGAAGCAATGTTGGTGACCCGTGGATAATTTATAGGGATTAAAGCGAAGAAGGCAGTGGAACTCGAAAAGTCGTGTTTAGTCTTCAGCGAGGCTTGGAGACTCAAACACATGTTGGGCATAAGATTCTTGATGATAAATTTCTCTTCTAGTATTAAGTATTAAGGTCGATTAATAATTAATATATATTATTATATTATTATATTTTATAATATTATAAGATTTACCCTTTAAATTAATAATAGTATAATTAATTTATAATGATCATATAAGATACCATTTTAATATATCAATATATCATTAATAATATCATTATATCTAGTCATTATATTATTAAGATTATATTTACTATATAGTATATTAATAAATCCTCTTACATATTATTAAAAAATTAATTAGGTTTTTATTTTATAATTAGGGTTTTCATTATTTAGTGAGTTGATATTTATTCATTCATGTTTTAGCTTCTCATGTCTTATATAAATGTGTTATTCTTTTGACACTATTTCCTTAGGAGTTTTTGTCTTGATGATGATCCATCTATGGGCCTGAAACATAGACATTTCTACAAGTTGATTGTGGTAAATACAAGCTTCTAGAATGGAAAAAAGAAAAATTCAAGAGTATAAATATGCGAGACCAAGGTATAATTCAAGGAAAGAGTGATGGTATAAATCGCTCTACAGGTTATATCAACTATGAAGTAAGGTGAAGCTTGTACAGTACGGTTCTTAAATTCACCTTGTTCTATCTTATAATGTTGTACCTTGCTTTTCTTCTAAACATGCAGCTAGTTTCAGTGACAAAAGATTTAGTGTTTGAAGGATTAGGAAAATGACAATCTACTTCAAAAGGAACTATAAAATTCCATGGTATGGGAATCTTAGAAAACTAGTGCCACATTGATCCGAATTGGATCATTATATTGTTCTCATCCATCTCAATGCATTTGGAGTAGCAAAAGTGGAGGAATCAGCTCACAGGACTGTTTACTTGCAAAACCCAGTTTGGCAAAACAGGGTCTAAAACCTTTTGGGAGCGTTTTGAGGCATCAAACGATATTTTTTGGGGGTAAAACTTTCCTTCTTAAGAACAACACATTTTCATGCTATTCTACACATAGAAAGATTTCCAATGGCGCAAGAATCACATCAATTGGAGTCCGTATGAAAAAGTTATGCCACTCAAAAGTTGACCTTCCTATTTTCACACTTATAGTTCAGGAGGATGCCATGTCAACCCCCATTATTCATGGAAAAGGGGCTAGCCATGTGTTTGTGATTTAAAATAATCTAGAATATTCTATTTTGTAACTCTAGTTAGGATTTGATGTAGTCAAACTTAACCACTAGTAGGCTATCAGGTTGTGTTATAATCTGGCCACTAGGAGGAAGAGGCATTCCATTCTTTCGATAGAATTTTGTTCCATAGTTGAGAAAAGATCGCTTGAAGGGATAGGAGGTAGAGCACACAGAGAGGATCAATGCACTATAGAAGCCTACGGGCCACAGACATTACTTCTTTGTATCTGTAGCCATAATTCCAGATAGAGAAAAAGAGCGAAGCAACCTCATCTTCCAGCTGGGTTTTCTCCTTGAACGGTTTCCCAGAGAGCATATCTTGTGTATTATGTGTGTGTGAACTTATTTTTTCATTCTCTAATTCTCTGCTTGATTTACTTTTACATGCATGCACTAATTACAATTAATTTTATAGATATAGAAATTAAATAAAACTGTAATAGTGTAGAATCTCAATTTTTAATATATATTATAAGATTTGTTGTGACGAATTGCCTAGTGGAATATCCATGGGATTTTATAGACCATTTGGTATTAGAGTAGGTTTCTTTAGGTATTTTGTGGAGATTACAGGGATCTAGATCGATGAGGCCGAAAATCGTAAAACTCTAATCATGGGCGACGAATCTATAAACGAACCTCGTGATCCTACAGAGGTGAGGTTTTCGTGGTTCGAAGAACAAGTCGCAGATATAAACCGAAATGTAAACCACCTCATGGTGGCCCTAAGAAAAAATCAGGGGATATTTGGAGAAGAAGGGGGTTCAAATGTAGAGGACAAATTAGAAGGGGGATCGAGAGATTGGGATGATGTAGATAACCAGTCGAAGAAAGAGCCCAAAAAAGATCAACCCAGTTTGAGTGTCGTGAACCAATCTCTGTTCAAAGTGGAATAAAAATTTGATATCAAGCCATAACATGATGAGATCGACGCTCTGAAGCTGAACCATTGGTAGCAACAAATGGAAGTTTCTTTCAGTGTCCATCAAATTGAGGAAGGGTAGAAAATCTCATTAACGTGGCTGAAATTGGAGGGCCATGCACTAAATTGGTGGGACAACCACATGGAAACCCTCAGGTTGGAGGGAGAACCTATATTGACTAAGTGGAATGATTTCAAAACCCTCATTAAGTCAAAGTTTTATCCCATTGGGTATGTGGAATACTAGTGGATCCGATGGCATTACTTCAGGCAAAAGCCAGGACAAAGCATGCAGGAGTACACCACAGGATTAAGAAAGATGGCTATAATGTTGGGTATCTCTCCAAAGAACCCATATGTACACCTCAAGTATTTATGGGGTTTGTATTGCCATTTGCGTGAGCAAGTGATGTCGTTCAAGCCCAAAACTACGGACGAGGCCTGTGTATAGGCACAATACTTGGAGAACATAGGCCTGAAAAGAGCACAATCAAGTGGATCCAAGAAAAAGGAGAAACAAGACACTTTTAAGGAGGGCAAGAAGAAGCAAAAAGGGGGAAAAGATAAAAATATGGTAACCACAACACACCAGTACAAATATCCTAGCAACCACTGCAACATTAAAGGCCATATAGAGAAGAAGTGTTGGAAGTTGCATCTAGAGCTAAACTCGAAGAACAAGAAGAAAGATAATAAGAAGAAGAATCTCATGGTCACTGATTCGGGCAACCAAGTTGAAAGAAGCTTAGAAATGGATGAGAAGATCATATGTACATCAATGCAGAAGGAGGTATTTTGAGTAGCCTTTAGCAACAGGAAGAGAAAGAAATGATCAAACTCTTCCATGTAAAGATACAGGTCAAGAAGGAAAAGATTGATGCTCTGTTTGACTCAGGATTACAAGAAAATCTCATTGCGGCAAATCTAGTTAAGAAGTTGGGGCTGGAACTTTGCGATCATCCAAAATCATATCGACTAGGATGGGTACATAAGGATACATAGTTGAACGTCACAAAACAGTACAAAATTAGATTTGCTATCAATGTTGATTTTATTGATGAAGTAGATCTAGATGTGGTTCCCCTTGATGTATGTGGAGTTGTGTTTGGGAATCCATACATGTACATGCATGATGAAATATTCATGGGAAGGGCTAACCAATAATGGCTCATCAAGGATGGAAAATCATTCATCATCAACGTGCACAAAGAAAGTCAAAAATTTCACTCGTAAGTGCCCACTAAGCCAAGAAATTGATCAATTCCCCCGAGAAGTATGTTTTATTTTTTTAAAGAGAAAATTGGTTTGTAGAGGAGTCAATAAGAGGTAAGGCATCCCTAGAGGGGTGTATTAAGAAACAAAAACAAAAATTGGAGGAGTTGTAACAAGAATACAAGGACGTGTTCCGAGAGCCTAAAGGGCTACCCCCTAAGAGAGAAATGGAGCATGAGATCCAGCTATTGCCAGACTCCGCATTGCCAAATATTGGGTTGTACAAGTAGTCTGTTATAGAAGAAAGTGAGGTGAAGAAACAATTGTAACAGTTTCTGGAACAGGGTGTCATTCGACTGAGTACATCACCATGTGGATCACCCATCATCATTTTGCCAAAGAAGCATGGGACTTGGTGAATGTGTATAGGTTACAGGGCGTTGAATAAAATCACACTAAAGAATAGATACCCCCTACCTAGGATAGACGATCTGCTAGATCAGTTGTAGCAAGCAAAATATTTCACCATGCGGGACTTGAAGTCTGGATATCACCAGGTTCGAGTCAAAGAAGAAGATACATGGAAGATTTCCTTCAAAACTAGGCAAGGTTTATATGAGTGGTTAGTTATGTCATTTAGCCTATGTAATGCGCCTATTACATTTATGAGATTAATGAATGATGTACTACGCCCTTTTATAGATTCATTTATTATTATCTATTTGGATGATATACCGGTATAGCGTGCTACCTGGGAGGAGCATATTTCACATTTGACGCAGGTGCTAGAAACATTGAAGAAGCACCAGATGCTAGAAAATCTCAAGAAGTATGAGTTTGCATAGCAGCCCTTGGTGTATTTGGGATATGTGATTGGTGGAGGAGAATTGAAGATAGATCCTTCCAAGATGGAGGCCATTATGAAATGAATGGTGCTTACTAATGTTACTGAGGTTACATTGGAGCAACAAAGTACCTAAGGAAATTCATAGCCTCACTTTTAATGGTAGCAACACCACTCCATGCCATAACAACAAGTGGAAAGAGTTTCTAGTGGGGAGAGGACAACATATAGCTTTCGATGAGTTAAAAAAGAATATCAGTGAAACACCACTTTTGGCATTAGCAAAATTGCAACTTCCCTTTGAAGTGGAGACAAATGCAAGTGGGTATGCTATGGGATTTGTCTTTATGCAAGGAGGAAGGCCCGTTTTCTACCATTCTGAAGTATTTCATGGGGCAGTTCTTAACTACCCTACCTATGATAAGGATCTCTATGCCATGGTGCAAGTTGTGAAGAAGTGTAATCACTATCTGATGGGAAAGGAGACAATAATATACACAGATCACCAACCATTAAAGTACTTGCAGGCCTAGAATAAGCTACAGTAGACTAGGCTCTACAAGTGGATGGGGTTTTTACAGGAGTTTCATTTGGTGATCAAGTATCAGAAAGGAAGCACAAACAAGTTGGCTGATATGATTTCCAGGCCACCCATGACAAATATTACTGCTTTGGGGATTCTTATGCACATGTATCCATTCATCCATGATGCATACATAGAGGCATATTCAGAAGATGATAACTTCAAGGAGCTGTATTAGTGGGTACATAGTTAGAGTCATTTGCATGATGGAAAAAACACCGTTTATTGCCATCTATAGGTTGGATAAGCTATGTGTTCCTAAAGGTGAGCATTTGCAGCTGATTAGAGAGGCTCAAACCTCCAAGGTTGCAGGGAACTTTGGTGTGGAGAAGACAGTGGCTAACTTACAAAGGTATGTGTATTGGCCCAAGATGAAAGAAAAAGTAGCTAGGTTCATAAGAGGATGCATGATTTGTTGTACCAAAAATCCTATCAGGAGGAAACAGGGTCTGTATCATCCCTTACCTGTACCTACTCGTCCTTTGGAAAGAATTTCCATGGAATTTCTAGGAGGTTTACCAACAACTAGGAAGGGACATGACTAGTTGTTTGCGGTAGTTGACAGGTTCAACAAGATGTGTGTTTTGATGCCATGTAAAAAGACCATCAACGAACAAGAAGCAACAAACTTGTTCTTTGGATAGGTCTGGATACACATTGGGGTACTAAGGAGTGTCATTTCAGATAGGGATACAAGGTTTCTCAGTGCATTCTGGACTACATTATGGGAGAATATGGAAACAAAGTTGAAGATATCTACAACATTCCATACATAGAAAAATTAGCAGACAGAAGTAGTCAATAGGACTTTGGTGCAACTTCTAAGGGGTTACAACCAGAAGCATCTGAAGACCTGGGATGAAAATCTACTATATATACAACATTCTTATAACAGAGCAGAACACACTTCTATATGAAAGTCCCCATTTGAAACTTGTTTTGGATATTTGCCACCTTCACCTTTGGATATTGCATACAGGCAACAAGGAGGAGTGAAGGAAGACATTACAAGAGATGGTTTGAGGGCTGAAAATTTTATAGAGAATATCAAGAAGATCCATCTACAAGTACAAGAAACATTGCAGAAGTTCCAGGTCAAGTATAAGGCCAGGCATGATCAACACATAATAGAGAAATAATTCAAGGTGGGAGACAAAGTATGTCTACAATTGAACAAGGAGAGGTTGTAGGTACCTGGTAAGAAAATAAAGGCTCTAAGGTATGGTCCCTTTGAGATATTGTAAAAGGTGGGTAATAATGCATATTGACTCATTTTACCACCATATATGCACATTTTCTCAGTTGTAAATGTAGTGAATTTGAAACTCCATGAGTCTTCCATGCTAGACCAGGAAGAGGAATAGGTCCTACCTTCTATGGAGGATTTGACACCAGACACTCAGAAAGAGTTGACAAAATATACAATTTTGCAGAAGAGGTACAAAACTACAAGACAAGGGCAACAAGACCTTTGGCAGATTGGGTTGAAGGGACAACTTCCAGGAAAAGCTAAATGGTACACAAGAGAGAAGGTGGAGGAAAATTTTCCTCACCTCATTTAGTAAACAATTTTAGGGACCAAGAGCCTCCCAAAATGGGAAGGTGTGATCTGAATTGGATCATTGTATTTTTTTCATCCATATTGATGCATTTGGAGTGGAAAAAGTGGAGGAATCAACTCACGGGACTGTGTTTACTAGTAGTACCCAGTTTGGTGAAACATGGTATGAAACCTTCTGGGAACAATTTGAGGCATAAATGATTTTTTTGGGGGTAAAAATTTACTTCTTAGGCGCAATACATTTTCATGCTATTCTACACACCGAAATATTTCCAATGGCGTAAGAATCGCGTCAATCAGAGTCTGTATGCAAAAGTTATGCCACTCAGAAGTTGAACTTCCTATTTTCACACCTATAGTTTGGGAGGATGCCATGTCAACCCCCATTATTCATGGAAAAAGGGATAGCCACTTGTTTTTGATGTAAAAGACTCTAGAATAGTATATTTTGTAACTCTAGTTAAGAGTTGATGTAGTCAAACTTAACCACTAGTAAGCTATCGGGCTGTGTTATAACCGGGCCACTAGGAGGAAGAGGCATTCCATTCTTTTGAGAGCATTTTGTTCCATATTTGAGCAAAGATAGCTAAGAGAGATAGGAGGTAGAGCCCACAGAGAGGATTTGTGTACTGTACAAGCCCATGAGCCACATACATTACTTCTTTATATCTGCAACCATATTTACAGACAACGAAAGAGAGTAAAGCGGCCTCACTTTCAAGTTGGGTTTTCTCTCGAAAGGGTTTCCCATAGAGAATATCTTTTTATTATGTGAGTGTGAGATTATTTTTTCGTTCTCTACTTTTATTCTTGATTTACTTTTACATGCATGCACTAATTACTATTAATTTTATAGATCTAGAAATTAAATAAAACTGTAATAGTGTAGAATCTCAGATTTTTAATATAATATTATAAGAATTGTTGTGACGAACTGTCCAGTGGAATATCCATGGTAGTTTACAAATCACACATTAAACTACACCTACCATATTTCTGATAAATTTGCAGTTGATCTCACACTATCTAGAGGTAGAATCACAAATTCCAACTTTCATGGTTTTGTTGAAGCCAAGAGATATCTCTGGAGAAACACTGCGGGTAAGGAAAATATGAAAGAATGCTTAAAGAGTTTTCAGGCTGCTCGAAATCCACTTGTACTATTCTGAAACTACTTTTCCCACGCTAACACTCCCGTAGTTTAACTACGCGATAACCGTTGATCTATGAGATCCGACGGATCTCATGCATCCTTCATTCACCTGCCATTTGATGGATTTATGCTAAAACTCCAAGTTCTTTGCCATACGCTGTCTTTACACTACTAAACATTTCCGACACCTATACAACAGTTCGTTACGATATCTTTAGATCGCCATTGATCCTTCGGTGATCGATGCTCGATCAATAGTCTGAAAACATAAGATTAACTCTATTTAAGAATATACACAGAGGCACATAAAATCAACACTAAACACACACTTTTCTATATTATACAGAATAGTTACAATCTAAGGCATTTCAGCCTTAGGCACAAGTTCTCCCTTTGGTTACATTTTGTTCACTCTCTCTATCTATCGCTCTCTCTATCACCTCCTTACATAGACTCTCTTTATATAAGAGACTACAACAGTCTTGGATAATTTAAGATACATGATTCCTCCGACAATTGCTCAACAAATCCCTAATCTCCCGTTATGCACACATATGGCAGATTAAATTACATTAAATAAGTCTTCGAGAGACTTTATCCACTCCATCATTTACTTTGTTTTTAACAGAAATGTTCGTGTCTTGCTTCTCCTTGCTTCGCTTTGGATTCCTCCTTTAATTATGAGTGCTTGGATGCTCCTACATCAGACTCCCAAGGCACAAAAATTTATGACCTCCTGGTCATATGCTTCTCCTTGTCCTTAGCAATTCTACCCACCTCTTAGTGGAACTTCCTTCATGATCTTTTGTGAGCTGCAACCAACCTCTGTAGTAATAGTCTTCCTCTGCTACACGATACCCCACCAAGCTTTCCTCACTCAGTCTTTTGGCATCCTTCTGGTTCTCTTCTATGGAACTAATTGAGCACTCCTTGCTCTAGGTTGCTGCAATTATTCTCACCTTCCACTGCCGCTATCTGTACGACAGTAAGATCATAACTCTCCAGCTTTATCAACACAACTATACCTCCTTCTCCTTCTGCTTGCACTCTTCCTTCCTCTCACAGGAAATCTTTTCCCTGCTCTGATACCAAATGATGAAAGGAGATTTTGGGGTAAGGAAAAATCCCCTTTCATTACAATATTTCAATCCTGGGACCTATGGGTTATGAGCCCATTCCATTATTGGAAACGTTTCATAAGTCCTTAAGCCTTTAAACCAAACCACAACATTTTATCGGGTTTTTCCTTTAAAAACCCGGGACCATTCGTTTAATCGAAATACACAAGAAAGATGGGAAAAACTCCACCGAAACACAAAGTTGGACTTCAAATATTATAGGCCTGCTTTTATAAAATCATTGGGTCCACACCTTTAGTTTCTCCACAGCGCTGCTCTGATCTTCGATTACCGGTCAGACTGATCTCCGATCAGTGCTCTATCAACCTATCAACGATATCGCAATGTCGCATATCAGCCCTTCATTATTCCACTGTCACCAGCCCTTTACCTCCTTCGAAATGTGATCACCGATAATTTCAATCTCTGTCGTCCACTTCTTTAATCGATCCAACTGTTATCATCTTTTCCCACTCGATCCAACTTGCACGACTAACCTCAGCTGTTGATATCCTCTTGCAAGATCCAATGGTTCATGGTAGGTTTTAGATAGACAACATGCATGGGGGTTAACCGCTCGATAAAACAATTTCCCCTCACTCCTTTGCTGCTACGTGTCCTCCAATTAGTGGAATTGGAGCCAAATGCTTTGAAACCACTTATGGTTTTGAGGCCGCACGAAATCCACTTGTATTGTTCCGAAACTACTTTTCTCGAGCTAACACTCCCACAATTTAACTACGCGATAACCATCGATCTATGAGATCCGACGGATCTCATGCATCCTTCATTCATCCACCAATTGATGGATTTACGCTAAAACTCTAGGTTCTCTTCCATACTCTGTCTTTAAACTATTAAACATTTCTGACACCTATACAATAATTCGTTACGATATCTTTAGATCACCATCGATACTTCAGTGATTGTTGATCAATCAACAGTTCGAAAGCATAAGATTAACTCTATTTAAGAATATAAACGCAGGCGCATAAAATCAACACTAAACACACACTTTTCTATATTATATAGAATAGTTACAATCTAAGGCATTTCAGCCTTAGGCACAATTTCTCCCTCCAGTTACATTTTGTTCACTCTATCTATCGCTCTCTCTATCACCTCCTTAAACAAAATCTCTTTATATAAGAGATTACAACAATCATGGATCATTTAAGATGCACGATTCCTCCCATAATCACTCAACAAATCCCTAATCTCCCATTAGGCACACATATGGCAGACTAAATTACATTAAATAAGTCTTCGAGAGACTTTATCCACTCCATCATTTACTCTGTTTTTAACAGAAATGTCCCTATTTTGCTCTGATGGTCCACGTACTTCTCCTTGCTTAGCTTTGGATGCCTCCTTTACTTATGAGTGTTTGGATGCTTCTGCATCAATAACCCATGACATAGTGAGAACAACACATATATTTTCATGTAGTGAGTAAGACTGATGACAACAACAATGATCATGAATTCATTGTAGGAAACATCATGCAATAAGAAGTGCTCAAAAGTCCATAATGACAATAATGAACTATTAGAAGCATATAAGATGCTCCCCCTAAACCTGTGTCAACTTTCACTTCATAAATTATGATCATATTATATCCTTCTTACCAATAAGAAATGCACCAAAGAGCCATATCACCAAAAAGAAGAATACATGACTATATGAGTCAAAAGTCACATGCATACATGACTATCATTCATAAGAACCATGTACATAATGTAAACGCTGATTTTTCATAGCCACAACTCCCCCTGAACATGTCATGTATGTCCCTGTTCAGATTCTATTTATTAGATGCAACATCAATAATATAAACATCACCAAAAGAATAACTTACCAACATATGGAATCGTCATGAAGATACACATGCATATCTCCCCCTGATATCATAATCCACTAATCCTGTGGACTTGATAGTCATCATCTGCTTTTCATGAGGCTATGTACCTCACATTTACTATTGTAGTCACTGTTAGAAGTATTCTTTAAGAACAAAGGACTATAGTAGATACAATCTTCCCTACGTCTCTGACTGATGCTCCTTCTTCCTCCAAATTTATTTTCAATTTCTAATCAAGTGTTCAAGATTTTTCTATTTAAACCATATCATGTATCGAGAGGCTTGTGTGTTTCCATTCCATTCGATTGACCTACAATTAGTGGTCTTATTCCCACATTAATTACAAGTGAAACAGTATCCATAAAACCATCTTTAATACCCGGGAATAGACCTTGAACGAATTGATATTATTTTCTTTGATTTTGAAGATTTCATATCCGATGACTTGAAATTGTGGGCCTGAAACCTTATGGTTGTATCCATTGCCAATCTTGATTAAAGGAGAGTGTTATTCATTAACATTTTTTTCTAGTGATTCATATTCTTTTACCCATTTGTTTTCTCATAATATTCCCTTAGAGACACAATTTATGTTTCTAACCTTTCACAATGCCTTTCATTTTCTTGAAGTTGTTTTTCTAAGTCTTCTATTCTTCTAATGGCTTCTTCTAATTGATACTTTAGCAAGTTCATTTCCTTAACAATACTACTTTCTTTTGTTTCTAGTTCTTTGTTTACGTTCCCGAGTCTATCAATTTCTTTCAATGCTTTTATGAAATCATCTTCCTCACAACTATCCAATTCACTAGTTGATTGATCTTTAAGAGAAATAAGTAATTTGCAGGCAGTGTCAGAATATGTGTCTAAGTTATCTTGATCATCATATGTGCTTTAATTATCTTCATTAGAATAAAAACTTTTCTTGGCAAAAAATTTATTTTTAGCATTTTTTTTGTCAACATCCTTTTCCTTTTCCTTCTTATTATGATTTTCTTTATGTGGAAATTTGGATGCATAATGACCTACTATTCCACGAGAAAAACATTTAAATGGAAGCTTACCTTTGAATTTACCAGTTCACACGTTCAAATTTATCACGAAAATCACTTCTTCCTCGTCTGAAATGTAGCTTGTATCTTTAGGTTCTTCTTTTTATTTCACTTTGTATGTGGCTTATAATGCTGCTTTAACACCTGATGTATCCCCTTTTCTCATCTCATAAGAGATCAAGATCCCATGGATTTTTCAAGGATAAGACTCTTCAAATCTTGCATTTCTTCAATGGCAAAGACTTTAGCATCGAACTTTGGGGATATTGATCTCAAATTCTTTTTAATAACAACATAATCCTCAATCTTGTCACCAAGACCCCTCATTTTGTTAACGATTTCATCCACTCTAAGGAAAACGTTTTCAATTCTCTCATCATCATGCATTCTAAGAGATTAATATTATATTCTTCATGATTGAAGTTTGGTATTTTTTACCCACCTTCACAGCTTTGGACAAGCTTGTCCCATATTACTTTAGTTGTGTTCAATTGCATGACTTTCATGAACTTAGATTTTGCTAATCCTCCCAAGATAGCATTTACTGCATTTGTAATATTCTCATACTCCTTTTTTCCTGCAGTATCTTTAGGAATGGAGTTTGGTTA
Organism: Pinus taeda; assembly: GCA_000404065.3. NCBI lineage: Eukaryota > Viridiplantae > Streptophyta > Pinopsida > Pinales > Pinaceae > Pinus > Pinus taeda. Next base: position 59,333 of record APFE031469068.1, on the reverse strand, counting down.
TTGATATCCTCCTTTAGGAACTCCCCATATATCAATTCCTAGTGACTGCAAGTATGATCTCATCCCGACCTTCCAAAACAAAAAGTTAGTTCCATTAAACAAAGGTGGATTTATAGAAAATACACCTTCCATCTTGCTTCTCCATTTAGATCTCCCTTTAAGTGATCAAGCTTCTTCATAGGGACTTGCTCTGATACCAATTGTTAGGAAAAATACTAAGAGGAGGAGTGTAAATCAATATTTTTAATGCACTTTAACTTTCAATTTCATATTCAGAATTCTATATACAACTATTATTCAGACAACTCACATGTGTATGCACCTTCAGTGAATTACACCTACGCATATCCATATTACTTAACTTTTATAATTTCCATAAGGTGTTTAACTTAGTCATTGTATTATTAGTTCATTAGTCATTTAGTATGTAGTAAAGAACAAATAAATCACAACACATAAGCAACAAATCAACACATATAGACACCTAGATTTTAGGTGGGAGAAAACCACCACAACTGTCATATTTATCTTCTTTCTTATTATATACATAAATTCTTCATTACATATTGTACTAGTGCACACTCTTACCAACATGTAGGCTCCTACCTATTGGAGGCTACAACCTCTACTCATTTTCCAGCACCCACTGGAAGGGAGCTACAACCCCTGGTCTCATTACCAATTTCTCTTGGAAGGGAGCTCCTACCCCCTCACTCAAGGCTGTAACCATAAACACCTTGTGGACCATGTTTCAAAATGTTTCACATTGAATCCATCTGACTCAAACACACATGAAAACTTGCATGACACTTTTCATCAAATTTTCATACTGGACCCACACCAACAATAAACCAAAATCAATATACCAAACTGAATACTAAATCACACAATATGAATCATTGAAGCAAAGTAAACCAACTAAATTACTGAAAAATCAATCCACTGAAGCAAACCAATCATTGAGCTTAATCTGAACCACTACAACCAGATCAAATCAATGCAATTCCAAATAACACTGTCACACTTTAACCATCCTAATCAAGACACCATTGGCAAACAATAGCAAATAAAATATAACTTATCAACTATTACCATCAAGTAGCAATTTAAACCCTGATCAATTCAACTTAGACTATATACATGATTGTTATTAAGTAGATTTGCGTATATATGCACTTATCATGCGTTAAACCCATGTATATATTTCAACATACAAAATATATTATCACAAATTTTATACGTTATAATACTGAAGCATATCCGCGTATGTAAGTGATATTCCCAAAGCAAACCAACGTAAATGTCTTAAATTACTGAATCAACTCTTTGCTACAAATCACAACACATGACAAACCCAGATCTCTATGCATAGATTGTGAAAATCACATACCACTGCAACCACATTTAGGTCATACCATTATTATAACCATATATCTAGAATTGTTATCTATACAAACATAAAAAAATCAAGCAAGTATATCCATTAGTCTTCAATACACTTTCATATCTATCAAATTTGAACCTTCTCCTTACTCTGTGGTAACACATATTCCAGATCATATCACACATGAATAATGAATTACATTGCACACTTAACTCCTTGATATCCTTCTCCTTAAATAGTTTTTCCTTTGATAATGCCACAAGAAAATCCCTTGATAATGTTGTAAGTATTTATTGATGAGATCAAATAGACATTTTCGACACACTACTATGGGAAATTACCATCGTAATGGCCCCTGTTATCAAGTTTTCCATGGTTCAGGTTATGTACATGAATTTTGTTCACAAAACCTACATATGTACATGATTCTTCTTAACAAGGGTTGTGTATAGTTTTTTTTTCAAACTTCACGTTTTCATCTTCTTTCAAGTGAAACTTGTAACAAAGTTGCTAACTCACTTCACATGTTTGCAATACTTGAACCAATATTATTGTCATTTGTGTTAGTTCCATAATCATCATTTTATAACCATATTAACATTGAGGACATATTTTTCAAGTATTTTTCCACCAAGGACAACACATTATCCATAATGCCAACTTTCATACCCTCGGGAAACAAAAAACACAATATGTCCTGAAATGGATTTTGGAAGTGACTTGCATCTTGCCATAAAATTCAAATAGAGACTCAAATGGGGAAATTTTCAATTTTGTTGGACTCATGGCACTGGGATATAACTGGGGAAATCCCCCCTCCCAGGTCTTCATAGGTGAAAAATTGATTTATTTGAATAGATTTAGAGATAGGGTATTCTTTAGTAAAGATAGATGCAAATTTTGCACAAGGGGGTTGATTTTTCAAAACACTAGTGTAAGTGGTTGTGGGTAGCATGCACATGGGCTTAGTCAAACACAAATGTTGGAGCTTACAAAAATCCTTTTTGCTTCTCATTTTGGTTTGTATAACCGTACAAAAATCATAAGATGACGCCAAATGGATTTTGGAATTGACTTGCATCTCTCTATAAAATTCAAAAGAGGACCTCGATGGGAAAAGCCTCAATTTCATTGGACTCTAATTAATCACACCTAATACTACTTGACAATTAACCCTACTTGATCATATTGCATCATATGTTTTGATAGGTTAACATCACAATGGATGTTGTGTATTGATAAAATCTTTTCTCAATGTTGTAGGATTGAAAAGTGCATAATACTAGTCTTTCTTGAATTTCTATATAGTGTAATATATTCACCCTTAAAAACCATCAATCTAGCTAAAAATTCATTGGCTTCATCATCAATTAATGATGTATTGATCTTTTTACTCTGTAGTATATGTTGTGCCAAAAAATAATTAATGCCTCATGCATTGTATTTTGGGCAACCATTGCATATATGTGGCCTACAAAAAATGCAATATATGGTCAAATGCAAATGACTACCATATTTGTTATACAATATTGATATATGTAATGCCCTGTATTATTAATTCAATAAAAAATATTAACAAAATAAATGAAATAATAAACAATAAAATTGAGAATAATTATAATAATAATAAATAAATAAAATAATAAATAATAAATGGAAGATAATAATATTAAACAAATAAAATAATAAATAATAAAGTGAAGTTGTGAATAAATAAATAAAATAAACTATAACTCATAGGGGAACGCTCAATTAACAATCATCATGTTATGAAGTATCGTGTAAACTATGTGATTCAAAGTTCAGATCCCCCAAAACTAAAATGAAGGAAACTATTAAAATAGTAATAATAAAGTTGAGTTAATAAAAAGTAAAGGAATAAAATAAGCAAGAGTTAATTATGGAAAAATTGAGTTAATGAAAACTTAAGACAAAAATATAAAAAATTGCATGATGACAGATAGATTATGTGTATGAAGATTATCTTTCCATTTTTGGAACAAATTGTTCTATTTAATGGATGAGAAGGAGGATGTGAGATATTCTTTTCGAAGAAAATGTTGGGAGATGAAGGAATAATTGATAGAGGTAGTTAATTGAGGGCTTAAGGATCACCAACAATAGAAAAACATAGTGAAACTGAGACTATGGTTGGGTGGAGAGTCATCCCAAAAACGTTGACTATGGTTGGGTGGAGAGTCATCCCAAAAACGAACTGAGACTATGGTTGGGTGGAGAGTCATCCCAAAAAACGAACTGAGACTATGGTTGGGTGGAGAGTCATCCCAAAAACGTTGGTTGTAGTGAGCGAGATTTGAATAAGACAATGGTTTTGAAACTTCAAGTAAGTTAAATCTTTATTCTACAAGTAAGTTCTTCATGTCTTGTGGTTTTCCATAGATTATAGACTAACTCGTTGAACAATTAGTTATATTGATTACTAATAGCTTTCATTGATGTAAATAATTTGCATATTTTAATCTTGCACTATTTTAAGGCCTATAAACCTTCATACAATGATATGCAACCCATAATATTATACATGATTAAATTAATAGTCTTGATGTATGCGTGTGTGTGTGTATATATATATATATATATATATATATATATATTATATAATTTATTTTGTTTATTTTATTTTTTAATTTTTTTAATTTTGAAATAAAGTGGCGTTATAAATGAACTTATATTAAAATATAACTTTTCATGAAAATGTGGTTTTTTTTTTAATTGTATGCACTATTTAGCCAATAAAGTCTTATATTTAAGACTATCTTTCAAAATAAATTTATATAAAACTGAAATTTTAATGTATTAGAAAGGAATACACATAAATTTTCCAAACTAAATAAATTCTTATATTTAAAATGGAGTCTTTTATATCAACTTTCTTTCAAAAAAAATTCTATAAATTGGAATATAAAAAATTGAAAAATTTAGGCATTGTCTCACTTATATATGAAATGATTTTTTTCAATATAATTTTTTTTTTTTGGTTAATTTTAACCAAAATCTGATAGAGATTTTTAAAAACTTAAGTTTACCTGGTTTAATCCATAGAATTAGAGTGTTTTAGAGGATTTTTAGGATGATGAATCCATTTATGCATTCAAAAATATATTTTAAATAACAAAATATCACATTTTTACTTGAAATTTTATCACCAAATTATGATGGAAAAAAACCACCAAATTTTTATACATGAAAAAAATATACATAAATTTTAGAAGTTTCCAAATACTAACCCCACAAAAATATGTCTTTAACTCAAATGCCATTGGCGGAACTGAGAAGAGTTATCCAATCCACATAGCTAGACCACCAACAAGAACGAAAGAGTGATTGGTTCAATAAGCAATTGACCTGCAGGTCAAACGTGGGTTGATTTTCACTTTATCGCTCAAGTCGAAGGGTAACCTAACTGAATCAACCTATTTGAGTGTAGCTTACCTTGACTTTTGTGTCTCTCTAGTCTCGATAAAAAACTAGAACCCGGTAGCCTGATTTGAAATGATTCCAACCAATATTTCTTTGTTTCAAAGTTGATTGTTTAAATAGAATTTATTATGTATTGAGCTCTTGCTTATTTGAGTCCCTTGTTTGACTAGTTACCACTCTAAGGTCAATTGTTTACACCGTTTGGGCTCAATTATAGGGCTAAATACATATTTCATAATCCTTGGTGAATGAATTTATTTTGGGTACAACATAATGTCATAAATTGCTTTATTTAGTAACTAAGATATGCTTGGTAAATAGAATAAAAAAAATAGTGGGAAATTCTTATAACACATAATCATTGATTCAATCTAATCATGTCCACCTAGGAAGAAATTCTTCATGTAAGTATCTTGTCATTATGAGGGGCTTTGTTTTTTCAACATACCTATTCTAACATTTTGCACATTGGGGTGAAGGAAAGCCAGGGCATGAAGGGATGTTGTGTCCTGTGACTCTCGAAACAGTAGATGGGGTGAAGGAAAACCAAGCCATGAAGGGATGTTGTGGGTGACTCTCGAAACATTAAAAGGGGCATTGGGCGAGATGCCTATTGTGAATAATAGCCCACTTCTTGCTATATATAGGCTAGAGTTTGTGACCAAAATTCGATTCTTAGTCTATTTTAGATAATGGGATATCATATATACAAAAGTGGGAATCAAACGAGGGGGCATGAGACTACAATATAATATAATATATATAAAACATAGGATTAAAATGATAGGTTATGAGATGGAATAAAGAAAACAAATGAACCAAAATTCGGAACTAAACGAGATCTAAACAAACAAACAAAAATAAAATCTTAATATAAAAAAAAGATTAAGAATATTAGATTCTTAGCCTATTACAGATAATGTGATATAATATATACAAAAGTGGGAATCAAATGAGGGGCATGAGACTACAATATAATATAATATATATAAAAAATAAGATTCAAATGAGAGGCCATGAGATGGAACAAAGAAACCAAATGGACCAAAAATAAGAACTAAACTAAATCTAAACAAACAAACAAAAATAGAATCTTAATATAATAAAAAGAGTAAGCATATCTTATTCTTAGCCTATTCTAGATAATGGGATATAATATACAGAAGTAGGAAGGCATGAAACTACAATACAATATAATATATATAAAAAATAGGATTCAAATGAGAAGCCATGAGATGCAACAAAGAAACCATATATACCAAAAATCAGAACTAAACTAGATATAAAAAAACAAACAAAAAAATAGAATCTTAATATAATAAAAAGAGTAATAATATTAAAAGAACCCATAAAACAAAAAGCCCAAATGATAGTTGACACTTTTGGGTTAGATGAGAGTCTTAACTAAACTATCATTTTCTTTATTGTGATAATATATTTATTTGTTATTGTATTTTTTTAATGTTTTTTAAGAAGGTTGCTCTTTATGTATTTTTATTAATCATAAATGTGTTATTTTTTTTTTCTAAGTTAAGATAATCTATTAATATGCACAAAAAATTACAGAGAGGACAAAGCCTCAACCAAGTTTAACATAGTGTTTTAGCAAAAATCTGGACTACCCCAACATTGGAGAAACTAGTCCACAGAAAGCAAAAAAACCAAAAATGGTATCAGTTCTTAAGACCAGAATCCACAAAGGAAACAATGAGGGTTTACCATGACATAATGTCCAGATAGGAGACCAGATTCCAACAGAAGCTTACAAAAACAAAAAGACCAGATGGAAGACACCTGACAGCCACGTCCATACACCTGGTAGCCACGTCCGAACCCTTGGTAGCCACGTCCATACCCTTGGCCGCCACGTCCAGACACCTGGAAGCCACGTCCATACCCTTGGCCACCACGTCCAGACACCTGGAAGCCACGTCAACCAAATTGAAATCATCCGTGATGGGTTCCTCAACAATTGGGCATGCCCAATCATCTGCCTCGTCCCACGACACGCTGCCGTGTGGCTCCCCACCACCGCCATGTGGCTCATCCGTCGGATGGGCATTGCCAAGCCTGCTAAAAGCTGCCTACGAGGCTAACCTGTCGTGACCAGTTCCACCTGAGGGGTGCGTCGCTGCAGAGCTACCCCCTTCACCATGCTGACTGCCACCAACGTTCTTGCCATGCAGATTAAAGAAACCTTCATCCATCATGTTCTTCCTTGTGTCTTTGCAATTGTTGTGTCTAGGGGCATCCTCTTGCCGCAAGTTGGAATTTTCCACCTGAGAGGTAGTCTGTTCATTGTCTTTAGTGAGGAGGATGGAAATAGTAGCTGTAATAACAGGCCTATTCAGGGTGCTACAGAACCTGAATTGGGTTGAGTGGGGAGTGGGATGAAGGGGCAAAGGAAAATTAGCATAGTGAACAACAAAATCACCATGAATTGCACCTGAAGACCGAGCATGACCCCACCCACTTCTTGTACTCGGATATTACCCGCCCCATGTCTTTGGGGATGATGCAATTCAGGGGAAGGAGAGGAGGCAACGGTCTCAGGGTGTAGATCAGTCTGAGGGCAAGAACTGCCTCCCTGAGTTTCGCCTCTTCAACTTCTCATACAATGTCTCACCATGATGGTATCTCTAGCTAAGTGCTTAGAGGGAGTAGTAACAGAAGGAATGATGACAAAGGGAGCTCTAATCGAGGGATTGTGAATGGGAGCAGGGTCAGTCTGAGCAAAGGTTAGATAACCATAATGGGAATGGTGAAACCCATTTCCAAAATCAACGCAGCAAACTAACCAGCAGCGATGCCCAGTTACAATATGAGAGTTGGGTTCATAGGCTTGAGGCGGGCAGTTGTAGTGGAGTAGGGGAGACAGAGAAACAATGAACTGAGGTACCTCCATATCCAAACAGTTAATGGATTTTTTCCGCTTCAGACTTGCATTAAATGTTGCTTGCAGTGTGTCAAGAGGGCGTCTCAGGGTGGTATGGGGAGGGGCGCCATCAGCCAAGTGGCCCGTCCTCTTGCCACCAGTCTTCAATGTATTCATTAATATCAAAGTGTGTCACCCGCATCTGGGTAATAAAAAATATGTTATTAATTAAACATAATATTTTATTATATATATGATAATAAAATATTATATATGATGATGATAATGACGATGATGATTAATATTCAATAAAAATAATATGGTTTATCAGACCTAAAGATAGTAAGAGATTAGTTGAGATTCTTTAATATTTATGTTAGGCCCCTATAGTGCCCATATTGTTACTATTGTGCCCCATAAAAGCCCACTATTGTTATTATCGTTCCCTTATATTATTATTGTTATGTCGGCTTTGATTATATTATGACCCCTTAAACTCCTATATATAGAAAGGAGGTCTTTTCATTTGTATCATCCAAGAATTGTTCATTTATGTAATGTAAAGGAGGTTGCCCCCTCGAAGAGGCTGAATTCTAAGGCATTGATCTATCTTTTCTATCTTTTTGTGAGCTGGTTTCATAACATTTTATTTCTATGATCGACAAGAAGGGAGATGAGCATTCCTAGATCACCATAGTTTTACTGAATTAATAGGTTGAAAAGGTTGGTAGTGTGGAAAATATTTTTAAAATTAGAACAAATGTGAGTAAGAGTTGGGCAGTCGAGGAGAAAGTGCTTTTCATCTTCAACCCTCTTAATATCACACAGGTGATGGACTCTTTTGTCTCAAGGTGTTTTGGGAATTGACAAACACCCAATTTCACTTTGAAGCCCATGAGAATTAGTTCTTATCTTGGCAATGTTTGTTTTATTCTTAGCACTAGTTAAGACAAAAAGATAATTATCATTATCAAGATTGGGGTTGATCAACTCCTTATAATATCTTAGCTTCCTTTTTCTCTCTAACTCTCTATCCTCCCACAACTTATCCTTAAATTTGGAAGTAATAATATTTTTAATATTATCTTTATTCTCCATGATGATCTCCTCCTTTACACCCAATGGTCTAGCAAAGATTGAGCATATTTATGCCAACCTTGCTTGAGCTAGAGGTGGGGATTTTGGCTAGACTTAGAAGCAATTTTTGGGAATCTCTTGGCTTTCATGTTATATAGCTTCTTCTTATACATGAAATACCTAATCATAGCCATGCTTTTAATTGGGGAAGCATTATCTTTAATCAAGAGGATAAGGTAGGGAGTATTTTCTTTAATCTTGAGGTCACGTGATATAAATTGCTTTTGGATAAGCTCAATCTTCCTCCATGATTCTCTAGATATATTGAAACCCCAAAAATCACATCCATATAAAATAACGAGGGTGATGAGAGTCTCAAAGAGGAACATTTTTTACTCCATACCCAAAGATCCATCAACTTATATTATTTTCAAACTCATAATAAGATTTCCAACCTCCAATTATCCTTTTCTCAATGCTATAATTCTAGTTGAGTTGACGCTGAATCTCAATTCCCAGATATTTGTATGAGGAAACTTTCTCCAAGTATTTATTATCACAAATGAAATTATCATAGTTGATCTTTCTGGATTTAATTATCATGACTTTAATCTTGTCGATATTAACAGTCAAACCCATCTGAGAGAAATAATCTAGGAGGATTCTAAGTTGCTTCTTGAGATTGTCATGATTCCTAGCTAGAAGAACGATATCATCAACATAAAGGAGAAGAGTAATGACCATACTAGTGAGCCTAGGGCAGTCACATCTTGCAGCTTCCAAACACTCTTCTAACTTACCAATATAAATGCCAGAAAGGGTAGCTTATATAATTATTATGGAAAAATATAAAAGGATATATATATTTTCATGTAATATAAATGATAAAAAATAATATATGGTATTTGTGGATATAGAATTTATTTTTTTTTAAATATTTTATATATTTATAAAAAATTAAAAAAATAATATTTTATTTTATATAAGTTACAAATATTAAGTTTAAAGTGTGTGTTTGTGTGTGCGTGTGGGGTAATCTACGTGTATGTTTTTCAAAATCATTTTTTTGAATTAAGTTTAACATTAATACAAATAAATATTATTTTGCTGAAAATGTCTTTGCTTACAACCATATTTATTCATATAGTGATTGGATTTAGTAACAATATTGATCTTCTAAGTTGCATTAATACAAGTTGCTTATTTGTGATTTCTTTGTCAGCCCATACCCCTTGAATAATATCTAGTAATTTAAATTAACACAAGTGCACTTTTTACAAGTTTTCTTACATTATTCTAAGAAATGTTGCTTGATTCCACGCATTTGTATTGTCTTATAACTTTCTACACACATTTAGTATTCTCTTGAGACAAACTTAGATGTAACTTATTATAATTCCTACGAGCTACAATGGAGTTGGCTTGGGTATTATCATAGACTCAATCTACAAATATTTATAAAAGAGAAATCCAATGTGTTAACACATTAAAGATGTCAAAGGAAAACAACAATTGGTTGGTACATTAGAACCACCTTTAAGAAATTATATAGTATTATAATATTAAAGTATGTAGTACTAGCCATTCTATATATGGTAATTGGATAGTTAATATTTAACAATAAGATCATTATAGAGTTTATTAAGGCCGTTTGGAACCTACTTTGAAACATAAGGATACATTAAAATACATAATAAAAATGGTTATCTAGCATTGTTGATGGGATTTAAAGAGGACACCTACTAATAATAATGTGATTTGAAAATGTTAATTTAGTGTTTATGAGAATGCTCAAAAATATATAAGATGGATTTAGGATGATTATTTACGCATATTTTAAGATTATTTGGTGACTTTTCTTGAAGGATGTTTCCTCTTGAAAAGGTAACAAACACATTATAATGGTGATTATAAGAAAGCCATTAGATATGAAGTAATATAAAATCACATATTATGTTAATCTAACCAAGGCAACTTGATGAAGTAAAGAAGACACTAGTTATTCAAGCAAGATGTGGAGAAGTTAAAATTTATCAAATTGAGAGAACAATGATATAGATCACTAAAGGTACACATCAAATGAATTCAAAACTGAAAGTGGTATATGTTATGAATGGTAGCATTGTAACCATAACCAATTTGGAAGGAGGAGATAAATATAAAAGAGTTATAGGAAAACACTCTAAGGGAGTGACTGGAAGTTTCACAAACAAGTATAGGAAGTAAACGATAATTAGTAAACTATCCTACAATGCAACATAAGATTTTTATTTGTCCCAAGGAAGTAACTTAGCACTCTTGAGTTAGCACACAGAATAAGAAACCATTTGAAAAGAAAATGTTGTTAAAACATAGAAAAGTCTTCTTTTAGGAGACATGACAAGAATCATTATAAGGACTAATGAAGAATGACTCTGGCTGAGAAGAAAATATTCCCATTCAACCAAAAAAGTTAAAGGATCATTTAATGATGAAGGTCATTTTGAAGTATTTTTAGGAATTATGGTAACATTTGATTAAAAAATTAATAATCCGTGAATGCCTTTATGACGGGCATAAAGAAGATAAAAATAGAAATTGAGAAGATTTGGGTAGGGGAAAAGGGAAAATGCCTTAGAATTATGATAGTATTTTCATGGTAAGTCCAAGATTAGTGATAGTCAAGGATGGTGGTAATGTGAATAATGACAATATGAAATTTTAGGATTGGAGTAGCTAATTAAAGTATATAATATTAAAGTGTGAAGGGAACTGTGAAAATATAATAATGTCTGGGGTTAATGTATGGACACTATCTCTAATGGAAATTTCTCTTAAGGATATTTATGAGTGGATTGAGAAACATAACTAGTGAGGGTCATTGTGATGACCTACATAATTTAAAAATGGCATGATAGAAAGTTGTGAACACTAATAATTGATGAATGAAAAGTGATAAACTAGGACAATGTTTAAAGGTTTTGATGATCAATGATAACAATTGTCTACCTTTTTGCAAAGGAAATAAATTACGAATATTTATTAGAAAAATCCTAGCATGAAGTGTAATAAGGAAGGTCAATGGGAAATCTATAACAAGGTTGTGAGAATAATTATGCACAAATTGACAAAAATAAGCATATTAACCAATAGGGGGTGAATTTGACTTATATACACTCATTATATCATGAGTGGATTGATGATATATTGATACTTCATATAAAAAAACTTACTAAGTTTGTGCCATTAGTATTGGAAGAAGTTATTATAAACCACCAAAGCATATAGAACTTTTTGGTGGATGATAACGATAATAGTTTAAGTGCTTCAAATTCTAAACCATAGATTGTGTTCACAAGATAAAAGTGAAAGGGAATAATCTCCGACTCACCATAAAGAAGGTTGATTCTAAAATAAAAGAGATCAAGTGATATTGAGATGGGAACTTCATGAGATAAGAAAATATTTTTGAGGATGGACAATGATAATTACCAAGTGACGGATAAATTACTAGGGATTAACAATCCTTTTGTGCAAGTGAACTAAGCATGATAGAAAACTTAAGCCATGATGACCTAGTGTTTTTGTGCTATTGCATATATTCATCTTGGAATGGGTGGAAAAAATTATGTAAATTGATGTAAAAGACAATGGATTTTAATAATAAGGAATGATTATATGACCAATAATATATTAATGATGAATTTCACTAAAATTCCTTGGGAAAGGAACAATACGGATTATCCACAGTGTTCATCTTTATATTGGTCAACGTTTCGAGTCTAGACCCAGACTCATCATCAGGACTGATGTACGGAGAAAAGAAAGAAAAGGGTTTTGATAAATATGTAATAGGTTGATGTAAAGAGAGAATGTGGCCGACTTAATTGCCTGTTTATTGCTCTTATTTCATTATTTATATTTATTTAAATCATTATCCATCATTATTCATATTATTTATTATTATAATTTTCTAATTATTATATTTTTATTTATTATTTATAATTATTAATATAATATTAATATTATTATATTAATCCTTATTGTATTGTTATTATTAATTTTTAATCATTATTAATATTATTAGTCATATTTATATTATTTTTATTATTATTTTATTAATTAAATTAATATTTTACTATTTATTATTAATCATTATTATATTATTATTTATTTTTATTATTTTTATTCATCATTGTTATATTACTAACTATATTATATTTAATCTCGTTAGTTATTATTATTATTATTTTTATGTTATTATTATTATTTATTATTATCATCATTATTTATTTGTTATTTATATCCCAAGATTGTTATTTATATTCATAATTTTATCTAATTATTACCCTTATTATATTATTATTTATATCCTAAGTTTGCTGTTATTTTACTCATTAGCTACTCCAAAATGATTGTGAGAATGGTTATATGTTATTGATAAGTGTTTGAACTAGTTAATAAGTTATGTACTATTATGTAATCTTATTAATAAGCCTTATTAATGTAATACCATGTAAGGTCTATAATATTATTGAAAAATTAATCTTATTATATTGTTAATTTATTATTCATTACTGCATTATGTTGCTAATGGATTAAAATTGAATAGAAGAATTAGCTGCATGTTATTTTATTAGTTACTCAAGTTAGTTACTAAGTTTTACATTTAACCTAGTTACAGATATTATGAGAACTTATGTTATTCTTCGTGGGGAGCGAGCAAAGAGTTCCAATTCTTGCTAATTTCCAGGCCCCCATCCCTATTAAGGTTTCGCGGGTGTTTTATGATTTCAATAGCTTCTCTAACCTTTCGCTTGAAGTGGTGATCTTCCTTGGCAATGACCTTGGCGTCTTCAAGGCATATATGGTGATTAGTTTTACCTACATGTTTGGCCAAGGCTGAAGAGCGGGTTCTTTCGTTACGAATATCTACACTATGCTCTTTGAGCCTAATCCTCACGAACCTACCCATTTCCCCTATATATTGATCCCCACAAGAGAAATTAATGATATACACCCCTTTCTGCTGTAGTTGTTCTTGGCTGTCCTTAACAGACTTCATTCTTTGTTTGATGGTTGACCAGGGTTTGAATGCAGTATTTATATTTTTCTTTTTGAGGATTTTAGCTATCTTGTCTGTGACTCCTTAAATGTACGAAAGGTATGCATTAGAGGTTGAGGGGGCTTTCGCCTTGTTTTTATTGTTATCAGATTTGGCCTTTTGAATGGCTTTGAATATTCTTTTATTGTTGTACCCTAAGTTGGCGAATGTTCTTTTTAGGTAAGAAATTTCTTCATCAGTATGGTTTATATCAGAAATCCTACAAGCTCTGGTGAAGAGGGTTTGCAGTACCCCCATTTTTTGAGCTGGGTGGTGGTGTGAATCAGCATGAAGGTAGTTATCGGTATGGGCTTTTTCCTAAATACTTTATGACCTATTGAGCCATCATTTCTTCTTATGAGGAGAATGTCCAAGAAGGGAATGCAATTATTTTCTTCTACTTCCATTGTAAATTTGATGTCTTCAGACATGCTATTAAGATGGTCCAAAAACTTGTTAAGTTCATTCTTTCCATGAGGCCAGTTGACACTGGTGTCATCTACAAACCTAACCCAAGATTTAGGTTTCAATGGGTAGGAATCGAGAGCCTTCTTCTCGAATTTTTCCATGAAAAGGTTTGCCACGATTGGTGAAAGAGGCGATCCCATAGAAACACTTGAAGTTTGTTCAAATATTTCACCTTGGAAGGAGAAGAAGGTGGAGCGGAGACAGATTTCAGCTAATTTTGCAGTCTGGGGGTCTGCCACTTCTTTAACTACTTGAATTGCTTCATCAAGGGGGATTTTGGTGAAGAGCTGGACTACGTCAAAACTAACGATTTTATCTCCGGGATCTAGCTTAGTGTTTTTAATGTACTTTACAAATTGATTGGAATCTTTAATGTAAGAGCTAGTTTTGCCAACTAGCGGGGACAAAATGCTAGCGACATACTTTGCTAACTCATAAGTGGGAGACCCTATAGTGTTGACTATAGGTCTTAAGGGGACTTCTTTTTTATGTATTTTAGGGGCTCCATAAATCTGAGGCGTGATTTCACTATTAGGGGTCAATCGCTTTTTTAGTTTATCATCAAGATTGGTTTCTTTTATGGCTTTCTTTACCAGGTTTGTGATTTTAGAGATGGGGTTTTTCTCTAGTTTCTTGTAGCTACCACTATTATATAAGTGGTCTTTCATTTTATTAACGCAATATTCATAATTCATTATGACAGTGGCGCTGCCTTTGTCAGCCTTCAGAATTACAATGTCATTATTATTCCTAAGACTTTTTATGGCTTTAAGTTGTTCAGGGTTTAGGTTTTTTTTAGGAGGTTTGACTTTTCTTAGGATAACGGCACACTCTTGTTTAATGAGCTCTTTATCTTCATCCTTAAGCATCTTAATTCCATCTTCTAAGCTGCAAATGCTTTCTTCATTGGGTATTTTGTTAGGGGCCAAGGCGAAATTTAGACCCTTGTTGAGGACCTCCGCTTCCTCCTTTTTTAGCTCATAAGTGGAGATATTAACTACTTTCTTGTTTATAGTTATAGGGTCTAGGTTTTCAATTTTTGTGCTAGTTATTATATTATAGTTATCTACCTTATCGTTCAAAGTAGTGCTTCTAAAACTGCTCTCTATATTTATCTTATCTAATTCATTATTCATATTGTGATTATTAACTATTAACCTATCTAAATTGGCGTTATCAGTTACATACCTGTGAGGAGGGGGGGCACTCGACCTGCTACCTGTTCCAGTTTCTGCTGCATTTAATTCGTTGCCAGACATGTGCTCCAGGCTTGCTCTTAATATACTGTGTGGAAGAGCGCTCCCAATTTTCGATGCGTTGTCTGTCATGTTGCTGCGTAGAGGTTCATTGTTTCCATCTGCATGTTCCACAATTTCATTTGCTACTTCTACGCTGGACACCGTTTTGAATTCACGTTTTGAAATGCTGGTTGTTTCTTTGATGTGGGGACTGCACAGAGTAATGGCCTTATTGATTCTGCCTTCCCTCATGTTTTTTCTAAAATGTATTCTGGCATTCCATCTACTGTAACTGCGTTGGACAGCGTATTGATACTATGTTTCTTGGCTGCTACAATGCTGGGGAGACCCCATTCCTGCGTGCTGCTACCGCTCCCAATTTTAGATGCATTGCCTGTCATGTTGCTACATAGAGATTCCTTGTTTCCATCTGCGTGTTCCATAGTTTCATTTACTGTTTCTGCGCTGGACACCGTTTTGAATTCACGTTTAAGTATTCTGTCATTCCATTTACTGTAACTCCGTTGGATAGTGTATTATTACTTCGTTTCTTGGCTGCTACATCATGGAGACTCCATTCCTGCGTGTTGCTACCGCTGCCCTTTGCCATGTTCTTTTTATCAGCGCATTCCGGCATTCCATCTTGGGAACTGCGCAGGGTTAAATTCTTTATGTTGCTGTTGGAGTGTACGTTCTTTGCCCTGCACATTGTTGATGCAGCAGGGTTGTTTGTCCTGTGCAGTTGGTTATTTTCATTTTTCATTGTTGTTCCAGTTTTTATAGTTTGCCCAGGTGCTTTAGTTCCGCGGTTTCTTTTTCTTTTTTTTTTGTCTTTGTTGGCTTTCAGTGTTGTGGAGGCATCTATGACCTTCCAAAGGTCTTGATTGATTGCTACTGCTAGCTTCAAGTGGGTATTGAAGGCTGCTAAGGATAATCTTCCTAAAGAGGATCTGGTTTTCCAAATTTCTAAGCGAATTAAGGTTTTACTGAATCGCTCAAATATTCTATGGTATTTCTGGTTATGTAACCTGTGTTTTATGCAGGCAAAGGTAGGGGTAAGGTTAGAATCTTGGCATTGTTTTAGAAGTGAAGATCTGCTTCTTTTCTCTGTATTTTAACCCTTGTTTTCTCGAGATTACGAATATCTTTCCAAGTATCCCCTCTGTATAGGGTAACTATTTTGGATTGCAGATTACTGTGTTGTGGTTTCTGAGAGGAATTCAGATTATCCACAGTGTTCATCTTTATATTGGTCGACGTTTTGAGTCTAGACCCAGACTCATCATCAGGACTGATGTACGAAGAAAAGAAAGAAAAGGGTTTTGATAAATATGTAATAGGTTGATGTAAAGAGAGAATGTGGCCGACTTAATTGCCTGTTTATTGCTCTTATTTCATTATTTATATTTATTTAAATCATTATCCATCATTATTCATATTATTTATTATTATTAATTGTTCTTAATTATTATTTATATTATTATTTATATAATTATTAATATTATTAGTCCATTATTATATTATTATTATTATTTATATTATTATTATTAATCATTATTTATTATTATTATTTAATTATTTATATTATTTTTAATTAATCATTGTTTATATTAATATCTCCTTTATTATTCTAATCCTTAGCTATCATTATTAATACTTATGCTATTTATTACTATTTATTATTATTAAATCATTGTTTATATTATTATTTATAAGATAAGATTGTTATTTACATCATAAGATTAAATGAGTAGATAAACTTATGATGTAAATAACAATCTTTAGTGTTATAAATAATAATATAAACAATGATTAATAATAACAAATAATAATAAATAACATAAATATTAATAATGATAACTAAGAATTAGATAATAATATAGATAATAATATAAACAATGATTAATAAAATTAATAAAATAATAAATAATAATAATAAATAATGATTAATAATAATAATATAAATTATAAATTAATAATAATAATATTAATAATGATTAAAATTAATAATATAAAATAAAGATTAATAATAACAATACAAATAAGGAATTAATAATAATATTTAATAATTATATAAATAATAATATAAATAATAATTAAGAACAATTAATAATAATAAATAATATGAATAATGATGGATAATGATTTAAATAAATATAAATAATGAAATAAGAGCAATAAACAGGCAATTAAGTCGGTCGCATTCTCTCTTTACATCAACCTATTACATATTTATCAAAACCCTTTTCTTTCTTTTCTCTGTACATCAGTCTTGATGATGAGTCTGGGTCTAGACTCAAAACGTCGACCAATATAAAGATGAACACTGTGGATAATCCGAATTCCTCTCAGAAACCACGCCATAGTAATCTGCAATCCAAAAAGGAAGAATAAATGACTAAATATTAAGACTCAAGATGATGAAGCTTATTTGAAGTTTAATGATGTACTTAAATAATTATACTTACTTTGTAAATTGTTAACTTCCTAGGTGAAAGAAGTGGAAATGATTATGGAAAAGTAATTAGTATCTTGATGAAAACATGACACTCATACTATTGAGGATTCAAACCAAGCTAATTAACAGACATAACCAAAATATATCCTAGATGGATGTTTAATGATATTGTTGCATTAAATAAAATAAGTGGTATTCAGTATTTCTGCATGTTAATGAATTTGATTGATGATCTTGTTGGAGCCCATATATGCAAGGGACAATATGAAACACCTTATGGGTTGGGGATGAACTCAATCAACTATTTATGCCAATGTTTATTTTTCTTTGTATGAATATTGATGGGTTATGGGACCATCTTGAGGAGGTTGAGTTCTTGATATTGGAATTGTGATGTTGAAGTCCATTAGTGGGTATGAGATTCCAATGCATAGGGTTGTACTTGGTAAGAGTTGTGGAGGGAGTTTAGGTCAGCCTTTCAAGATTCTTGGGGTGTGTGAGTACTAGACTAGATGCCTTTCTTGGGGCTTTGGTCCATATGGACGGGGTTTTAAGCTTGATTCTGAAAGTTGAGAAAGAAGAGATTGAGTGTACCCATTATTTTCCCTATGTTGTGATGTAACTTTAGATGCATGTTTTGAGACACTTGGGTGGGATTATACTAGTTCAACAGATGGCATTGGATTGGAGAGAAGAAATAAATAATAAATTATATGAATTAAGTTAGCTTTGAGATGAAGTTCCTTGAAGAGGGGGAGTGTGTAATGCCTTGTATTATTAATTCAATAAATAATATTAATAAATTAAACAAAATAATAAACAATAATATTTAAAATATCAATAAAAAATAATAATAATAAAGTGAAGTTTTGAATAAATAAATAAAGGAAAATATAAAAATAGTAAGAGTAAAGTTAAGTTAATAAAAAGTAAAAGAATAAAATAAGCAAGAGCCAACTATATAAAAAGCTAAGTTGATGAAGACTTAAGACAAAAATATATAAATTTGCATGATGCCACATGGATTATGTGAATGGAAATTATATTTCCATTTTGGAACAAATTGTTCTTTAATTGATGAGGAGGATATGAGGCATTTTTTCGGGGGATAATGATGGGAGACGAAGGATTCACTAGTAGAGGTAGTTGATTGAGGGCTCAAGGGTGACCAACAAAAGAAAAGCATAGTGCAATTGAGACTATGGTTAGGTGGAGAGTTGTATCCAAAACATTGGTTGCAGTTAGTTGGATTCAAATAATGCAATGGTTTTGAAACTTCAAGTAAGATAATATTCTTTCTATAGATAAGTTCCTCATCTCTTATGTTTTTTCATAGTTTATATACGAACCAGTTGAAATATTTCTTATATTGATTACTAATAGCCTCAACTTATGTAAATAATTTTCATGTTTTGATTCTAGGCTATTACAATATAACATAGTTAAATAAAAAACATATGCAAATCCAATATACGATGTGGGATATATGTATTTGGTTATATAATATAAAGTACATGGTCATAGTGTATTGAAATGACTAATTCACCCTCCTCTAATGGGGTTATTTCAAATAAACCTCAAGGGTCTATTGCAAGTGATACCTGAACCCATTCATAAACTCAATCAATTGATTCATAATCATTCCATTCACCACTGCTACATGCTCCAAAACAACAATTCAATTTTGGTGTCCATATTTCGAATGAATGGTCATTTAATTTGTGAATTGAATGAAATGCATGAATTCCTTGTGTCATGTTTCAATGATATTAGTGTGACCAATCTAAATGAACACTTCTCAAAACTTTCTTCACACATGACCTATTCTTATTGGTGTTTTCTACTCATTTGTTGCACCCAACATTATTTTAGAATGCCATTAGACTATAGATATTTCATCTTGGATATTATTATTTCTCACAGAATTCATCTCCTCCCTTCATAGTGTAGCTTTGATGTATGCTCCAACCCTGTCATGCTCACCTTTCCCATGCCCAATTTCAAATTAGTTTCAAATATGGGGCATATTATATGTTTTATGCAATATACTTAAACATTGGAATACATAGGAATTTTTGAATTGGCCCACACAAGCATCTGAACAAATCCAATGTCAATCCATATGTATATTTCTATCTTTGAAGTGATCATAAAAGATATGAAAGTAATGTTTCACATAATGTAGGTTACTGTCCCTATCATCTCTAACGTAGAAGTTTTCCTCCTTCAATATTACTCTCTTGTCATTACTGCTATCTAGCCCATGCCTATATGTGATATGTCCCATTACTCCAACTTGATCTAAATGATAATATTTGCTATATATCCCATTATGGGTTAAAGGGTGTATTTCTCAGCAAAATCCACAACTAACAATAGAGTTCCAAGGGGAAGGTGTTCTTGCATATTCTAAATTGTTAAGCTTGCCATCGTGCTACATGGACATGTTGAACATATGATTATGCTTTTATAAAAACATCCTTCATGATATCACATAATCATTGATCCAGGTGGATATTGGTGGCCACCTGCCAATTCCACTTGGACCCCCACCACTTTTTCTTTCAAATTTTTAGTTTCCTTAATTGTAGCACAATTTACTATTTTTAGCAGTTTTTTCGGGTCCTAAACTTCCGGAATTGTTTTGAGGCTCTAAACGACATTTTTTTGGCACGCCCTTAGGTAAAGAAGAAGACGGTGGCCACGAACTCCAGACAAGGCCCCTACATACGACAACAATAGATGGACAAGGTCGTGGAGGAGTACGAGGACATCTTCACCTCCCCCACAGGGGTGCCTTTGCACTGTCAGGTCAAGCACTCCATCAATCTGACCCTAGGTGTGCCGCTGCCCAATGGACCAATCTATCAGCGCTCTATTCTAGAGAATGACAACATCAAGAGGTAGATTCATGAGCTGCTGCAGAAGGTCATATTCGTCTGAGTTCATCACCCTGTGGGAGCCCGATCATGTTGTTACAGAAGAGGGATGGGACTTGGAGACTCTGTATTGAGTACTAAGCGCTAAACAAGATCACTGTTCGAAATAGGTACTTGATCCCATGGATTGATGACCTGTTGGACCAACTGAAAGGGGGGGAATATTTTAGCAAGATCGACTTGAAGTCTGGCTATCACCAGTTACCAATCGAACCCTCCAATGTGTGGAAGGCTGCCTTTAAATCCAAGGAGGGCATTTTCGAATGGTTGGTTATGCCTTTTGGGTTGACGAATGCTCCTGTAACCTTCATGAGGCTGATGGATGACATCTTGCAACCATTCACCAACTCATTTGTAGTGGTATACTTGGATGACATCCTGATCTTCAGCCAGAGTTGGGAAGAGCACCTCCACCACATACGACAGGTTCTCCAAACATTGTGGCAACACAAGATGTGTGCGAATTTGGAGAAATGCACTTTTGGCATGACCCAGGTTCAGTATCTGGGATACATTATTGATGAATGAGGGGTGCATGTGGATCCATCCAAGATCCAATTCATTCGGGATTGGCCAGCCCCAACCACTCTGACAAAGCTCCATAACTTTTTGCGTCTTGCCAATTTCTATGGCAAGTTCGTGTTGGGATTCTCTCATATCACTTGGCCCTTGAGTCAAGTCACCAAGGGAGGAGCGAAAGAAAAATTCTTTTGGTCTGAATCTCAATAGAAGGCATTTGTAGAGTTGGAACATCACCTTTGCTATGCACTAGTGCTCACTTTACTAGACTTGCAATAGCTATTTGAGATCAAGATAGATGCCTTTGACTATGTTATTGGGCAATCCTTGCTCAACAGGGGCATCCAGTGGCATATTACAGTGAGACACTTTCAGATATAGTCCGGAAGTATCCCACTTATGAAAAAGAGATTTATTCCATTATCCAGGCTTGCAGACAATGGAAGCATTACATTTTGGGGAAGGGAACGATCATCCACAAAAACCACCAACCCCTACAGCTCATACAAATGCAAGGGAAGTTGAAAAATAATTTCCATCAAAAGTGGTCCACATACTTGCAGCAATGCCATTTGAATATCAAGTCTAAGAAGGGTAGCACCAATAATGTTGGAGACTGCCTCAGGCGACCACTGATCATGGCGTTAGCCACCGTGCTCAACTCTTATGGGCATGAGACTTATGATTGGCCACTTCTCTACAAAAGTGACCCAAAATATGGCCACACATGCCAGATGGTCTTGGAGGGTTAGCAAGTTCCAAATTTTCACCTCCAAGATGCCCTGCTATGCCACCTGGGCCACCTTTGTGTTCCTTCAAGCGAGAGAGCCAAGATGATTTGGGAAGTGAACTATAGTCATGCTACTAGGAATTTCAGGGTTGAGAAAATAGTGGCAGTACTGCATAAGTATTTCTACTGGCTAAATCTTCGACAGGATTTCAGGAAGTACATCAGTTCTTGCACTGCCTGCACCATTGCCAAACCGACCAGCAAGAAGCAAGGCCTCTAAACTACGTTACCTACTCCTATTCAACCTTGGGAATCCATTACCATGGATTACATGTTGGGCCTTCCTTCTACTAAGCATGGCATTGACTATGTTTTTGTGGTCGTCGACAGATTCTTGAAGATGGCCATTCTAGCAGCCTGTAAGAAGAATTTCACAGCAAAATTCACTGCTAAAATCTTCTTTGAATGAGTGTGGGTACACTTTGGGATCCCACAATCTATCATCTTAGATCGGGACAACAGGTTCCTAGTACATTTTGGTCTAGTCTCTAGTCAATGCTGGAAACCAAGCTCACTAAGTCCCTAGCTTTCCATCTCCAAACTGATGGCCAGACAAAGGTCGTCAACAGGATGATTGTACACATTCTACACATGTACAACTCAAAGCATCCATGAACATGAGATGAGAGCCTTCCCTATGTCTAGCATAGCTATAGCTGGGCTCTCCACATCTTGACTGGCCACAACCCTTGTTAGGTAGGCTTGGGATTCCAGCCACTATGTCCCATTGATGTGGCCATACCATTTGCAGCTACTCAGGTAGATTCGGCTCATGTCTAGTCAGAAGCCAATAAGGCAAATAGATCTGTTGATCACATCCATCATATATTCCAGTAGGACCATGAAATTCTAGAGAAATCAAATGCCAAGTACAAGCAATGACATGATCAACATTAGGTGCCACACAAGTTTTGTGTGGGCGACAAAGTCTGGTTAGAATTTGTAGAAGGAACACCTTACCATAGCCTATCATAAACTCATACCACTTCGATATGGTCCTTACACCATTACCAAGGTTGTGGGAAACAATGCATTTGAGCTCAGCATTCCCCCATTCCTTGGCCTGCACCCAGTGTTCAATGTGGACCACCTTCGACCATACTTCCCACCATTGTTGGACACATTAGACATTGCAGAAAAACTCACACTTACAGAGTTAAATCAAAATTGCATGGAGCAAGCCACAACCAATCGGATCATGGACACGCAGATCAAGAACACTTGCCAGTAGAAGATCCATCTATATCGAGTTGTCAAAGCATGCCAACTTCTTCACTAGGGCAAGTGGCTCACCAGGGACCAAGTTTAGTAGAAGTTTCCTCATCTCATGGAGGAACTTAACGCAATGGGGACCATTGCTTCCTAAGGGGGGAGGAATGATTCAGGCGGATATTGGTGGCCACCATCCAATTCTACTTGGACCCCAACCATTTTTTCTTTCAATTTTTCAGTTTCCATAATTGTAGCACAATTTACTATTTATTTATTTATTTTATTTATTTTTATTTATTTTTTTTTATTTATTTATTTATTTTTATTTTATTTTATTTATTTTTTATTTTATTTTTTATTTTTATTTTTTTATCAGGTCCTAAACTTCTGTAGCCGTTTTGAAGCCCTAAACGACGTTTTTTGGCAATCTACCGCTAATGATTTTTTACCTACAATTATTTTTTGTCATAGTCCTCGGAGATATCTTTCCAATGGGTTACCATGCGCATCAAACGAAGATAATATGACCAAGTCGCGACCCCAGGAAGTTAGCTGTCCAACTCACCTCAACGGGGCCTAGAAACTCTTGGTGTTACATCTCTTGGGGTTAGGGTTTTGGTTGTTTAGGGTTTTCTCTTATTTTTCAATAATAAAAGGGTCCTTGAGCCTCACTGTAACACAGTTCAGAGGCATGTAGCCGCCACATCTCTTCTCAGAGATAAGCTACCATCACCCGAGCTAGTCTTATATCCATTTTGTTTGTAAGCATATTTTAGTATTTTATATTAATGAAATGGAGTGTTATTTCTACCACATATTTGTATTTATGGTTATATCTATAATTTATTGCGTTATGGATTTAAGACATTTGTGGACAAAAGGTCCTAATGGTGGATCCCGGTTGGGATTTGAAACGTTGACGAAAAATGGTTTTTATTGTGGATTCTTCGATAACTAAATCTAAAAATATAAACCATAGATGTATTAAATCTAGAATCGTTTCCCTATACAAAGGGGATACATGGAGTGAAATCATTTTACTCAAAAAATTTAGAGTGAAGATAGCAAGAAGAGCTATAGACCTTCAGTTTCTTAAAAATTGTCATGATAATAATCTCATTCCCCCAATTGTGTAAATTAATCATAGATTACATAACAAATATAATAGCAAGGCATTTTTTCAATTAAGTGTTACTCTAATTTGGGCAGAAATTAAGAGGGTTAGGGCTTCTCTAGATAATCTTGGACGCTTAGCACTCTCAACACACCTAAAACTAGCCAATAGCATTAACAAGGATCTTTGGTCCATAATTGATGCCAAGACTACTCTAAAAGCCAATAATGGAAGACACATTGCTCAAATAAGACAACACAAGAAGTTTTCCAATATATTAAATAGGTCGCATCATGAATGTGACATACCAAACAGTTTCATTGAGATAGGTTCAAAGGTAGGCTCTGTTCTGAGCCGTGGTTCACCATCAGACAAAGGCTTGGACAAAAGAACTGATGCTAATGAAATTACTAGGGTCCAAATAACTGATGTTTTGGGTACGATGGTTGATAAAACACAGAACGTGGGTAGCCAAGGTTCAATGCATAGTGTAGGTGGCACTGGTAACGTTATTTAGGACAACAATAATAGTTTTGATAATTTAGAAAACAAAGACAGCATTGACAGCAGTTTAGACACCAATTACAACAGTATTCAAGGTTTATAGACCAATAATAGCAATATGCATAATCATAATATGTGTTTAGGTAATACGCATAATCATAATTTGGATATGGATAATATGCACAGTGCAGATGACACCAAAACTAGTAGCAGCAATTAGTGTTTAGACAACAGTCTCTGGGATATTGATAACACTATAGAAAATAAAGAAACAAGTAAGAAAGAAGTCAATAGAAAAACAAACGAGCAAGATAGGAACATAAACGAAACAAGAAGCAGTAATAGCAACAACGCCAACCCAAGAGCCAACGTTTATAAACCTAATGGAAGGAATCAATCTTCAGTAAACACCTCTGCGAAAAAACTAGGAAGCAAAGTGGTTAATCTGTCTTCCCAAGAATTAGATCTCGAAGTCATTAGTGTCCTTAGCAAAGGTTTGGGGTTTGTAGTTGCTCCCAAAAACCTCCCTATTGAGAATATGATATGTAGCATAGAGTATGGGATCAATTACCTTCCTTTGGAAGATAAGGAAGCATTAAGACAAGAGCTTTCCCTCATTATGAGAAAGGTTAAAACTCCCAAAAGTAATTTGAGTAAAGAAGAACAAAAAGCCTTTAAAAACTTGTGGAACAATTATGGTTCTTAAGGAAGATAAGGGAGGAGCAGTGGTGATCTTGGATAAAGAAGACTATATATGTAAAATGAATGAACACCTCAGATGTGGCAGCTATAAGAAGCTGAGCAATAATCCCATCCACAAGATTATGAAGGAGTAAAAAAGACAATTTCAGATTCCAACCTTGATGATAAATTAAAGAAAAAAATTAATCCCATCCTGTGAAACTATCCCGAGAATTTATGGTTTACCCAAGATCCATGAAGAAGGGGTTGCTCTTAGACCAATAGTTAATACCATTAGTTCCCCAACTTATGAACTTGCTAAGTATGTTGCTAAAATCCTTAAACTCCTTGTCGGGAATACTGAATCTTCATCAAAGACTCCCACGACTTTGTGAATCTTATTAAAAATGAGATTATAGAACGTGATGACATCCTTGTTAGCTTTGATTTAGTGTCCTTATTCACCAAGATTCCTCTTGATGAAGCCATTCAGGTTATAAAAGATGTTACTGATCTAGGAATTGCAAGATTGGCTCAAATCTACTCGCATTCAACTATTTTCACCTTCCAAGGAATATTATGAGCAGACATCTGGTGTGGTAATCGAATCACCCCTTTCGCCAATCATGGCCAACTTATACATGGAATGCATTGAGAAGAAATCTCTTAAATCATACCCTTTGAAGCCAGCCTGGTGGAAGCAATTCGTAGATGATACCAATATAAAATGGACACATGGTGAAATAGAGCTTGACAAGTTTTTTATTCACCTAAATTATCTCTCTCCAAAAATAAAATTTACTATGGAGCTAGAAGAAAACATAAACATCCCATTTTAGACGTGCTCATCATTAGGAAAGAGGATGGCTCTTTAGGGCATAAAGTCTTCAGGAAGAAAACTCACACAGAAAGCTACCTCCATGCTGATTCCCACCATCACCCAGCACAGAAGTTTGGTGTTCTAAACACCCTTGCTATCAGAGCTCTTCGAATCTCTGACCTTGAGCATCTAAATGAAGAAAGGAGCATTTAGTTTCAACCTTTAAGAGTATAGGCTACAAAGAAAAAGAAATTAAAATAGCAATAGAGAAAGCTGAAAGTAGGGTGTTATCTCATGAACGTAAGGCTCTAGACCAACCTCAGTATGGTAGGGTATTTCTACCTTATATTCAAGGAGTAACTCATAAGATTGCTAAAATCCTAAGGAAGAAAAACATAATCACACAATTCTCAGCACCTGGTACTATTAGGTAAGGTATGAGGTCTGTCAAAGATAATATTGATAGAAATCAACTTAAGGGAGTCTATAAAATAATTTGTTCTTGTGGGAGAGGTTATATTGGTGAAACAGGTCACTCCTCGCTGACAAGACTCAAGGAACATGGAGCTGATATTAGGAATGAAAGGGTACTTCAGCCTTGGCAGAACATTCCTCAAAAACTAAGCACCATGTCTCCTTGGAAAACGCCTCAATTGTCACAAGGGAAGAACAACATCATAGGCGAAAGATTAGAGAAGCTCTTGAAATTATCAAACATCCACATAATCTCAACAGAGACAATGGGATTGAGATTAATGGAAGCTGGCTTCCTTTAATCAGAGAAATTAAGATCACCAATACATCTCAGGTATAGCAATCTAGGGGTAGATATCCCTCTTCTAATCTAAAATGGTTAGGAGTTAGTAGCATTACTATAATAATTTAATTATGATAACAATAATAATTATTAGGTATTTAATTACAACATTTACAATAATGATTATAATATTAATTATTTGTTCTTGATATCAATTATCAATATTAATTATTATTTAATATTAATTAGTGTATTATTAATTAATTGTACTAAATTATTAATTATTATAATCAAGTTATTAATTAATAATGAATAATTTTATATTAAATTTAATTATTAACTATTATATATTAATATTTACAATTCAACTATTAATAACTTAGAAAATTAAATTAATTAATGATAAATTAAACATTAAATAAATACATACTTAAATTCATTATTATTAATTATTCAATGATCACCATAATTTTAATATTAATATCAAATATAATGGTTTTGATAATTAATTACAATTTATCATATTATATTATTTGTTATTTATTATTCTATTATTAAATTATGAATATTAACATTATATTTTTTTAAATTATTAATATGATTATTTAATTATCTATATAATTTACATTATCGATCAATATTAATATAATTAAAAATTAATATTAAAATATTATAATCATTAAAGCTAATATATAATTAAAAAATATATAATAAATATTCACACCCTACATTTATAATTAATAATATTTATTACTATTGTATTAATATTTAAATTATAAATTAACTCATTAGTAATTAATCAAAATTAATATTATTTGAAAAAGTTGACATTTATCTCATCTTTCTCTCCTCATAACTATTTAAATACCTCATTTAAGCTCTTCTACTATCAACATTCAAAAGGTCCCGATGATGGATCCCGGTTGGGATATGAAACGTTGACGAAAAATGGTTTTTACTGTGGATTCTTTGGTAACTAAATCTAAAAATATAAACCACAGATGTCTTAAATCTAGAATCATTTCCCTATACGGAGGGGATACATGGAGTGAAATCATTTTACTTGAAAAATTTAGAGTGAAGATAGCAAGAAGAGCTGCAGACCTTCAGTTTCTTAAAAATTGTCTTGACAATAATCTCATTCCCCCATTTGCACAAATTAATCATAGATTACATAAAAAATAAAATAGCAAGGTGTTTTTTCAATTAAGTGTTACTCTAATTCAGGTAGAAATTAAGAGGGTTAGGGCTTCTCTTGATAATCTTGGACGCATAGCACTCTCTGCACACCTAAAACTAGCCAGCAGCATCAACAAGGATCTCTGGTCCATAATTGATGCCAGGACTGCTCTGAAAGCTAATAATGAAGGACATATTACTCAAACAAGATAGCACAAGAAGTTGTCCAATTTATTAAACAGGTCGCATCATGAATGTGACATACCAAATAGTTCCGTTGAGACAGGTTCAAAGGTAGGCTCTGGAATTGATGCCAATAAACTTACCAAGGTATAAACAGCTAATGTTTTGGGTATGATGGCTGATAAAACACAGAACGTGGGCATTCAAGATTCAACACATAGCACAGGTGGCACTGGCAGCATTATTCAGGACAGTGATAACAGTTATGATAATTCGGAGAATGAAGATAGCATTAATAGTGGTTTAGACATCGATTATAGCAGTATTCAAGGTTTAGACAACGATAACAGTAATACACGTAATCATAATCTACGTTTAGGTAATACACATAATCATAATCTGGATAGGGATAATATGCACAACGCAGATGGCACCAAAACAAGCAGTAGCAATCAGTGTTTAAACAACAGTCTCCGAGATATTGATAAAACTATAGAAAATAGAGAAACAAGAAAGAAAGAAGTCAATAGAAAAATAAATGAGCGAGATAGGAACATAAATGAAACAAGAAGTAGTAACAACAACAACGCCAACCCAAGAGCTAGCGTTTATAAACCTAATGGAAGGAATCAATCTTCAGTAAACACCTCTGAGACAAAACTAGGAAGAAAAGTGGTTAATCTATCTTCCCAAGAATTAGAACTCGAAGTCATTAATGTCCTCAGCAAAGGTTTGGGGTTTGCAGTTGCTTCCAAAAACCTCCCTATTGAGAATATGATGGGTAGCATAGAGGATGGGATTAATTACCTTCCTTTGGAAGATTAGGAAGCATTAAGACAAGAGCTTTCCCTCATTATGAGAAAGGCTAAAACTCCCAAAAGCATTTTGAGTAAAGAAGAACAAAAAACCTTTAAAAACTTGCAGAACAATGATAAAATTGTGGTTCTTAAGGCAGATAAGGGAGGAGCAACGATGATCTTGGATAAAGAAGACTATATATGTAAAATGAATTAACACCTCAGATGTGGCAGCTATAAGAAGCTGAGCAATAATCCCATCCACAAGATTATGAAGGAGTAAAAAAGACAATTTCAGATTCCAACCTTGATGATAAATTAAAGAAAAAAATTAATCCCATCCTGTGAAACTATCCCGAGAATTTATGGTTTACCCAAGATCCATGAAGAAGGGGTTGCTCTTAGACCAATAGTTAATACGATTGGTTCCCCAACTTATGAACTCACTAAGTATGTTGCTAAAATCCTTAAACCCCTTGTCGGGAATACTGACTCTTTCATCAAGGACTTCCACAACTTTGTGAATCTTATTAAAAATGAGAGTATAGAACGTGATGACATCCTTGTTAGCTTTGACGTAGTGTCCTTATTCACCAATATTTCTCTTGATGAAGCCATTCAGGTTATAAAAGATGTTACTCATCCAAGAACTGCAAGATTGGCTCAAATCTACTTGCATTCAACTATTTTTACCTTCCAAGGAATATATTATGAGCAGACATCTGGTGTGGCAATGGGATCACCCCTTTTGCCAATTGTGGCCAACTTATACATGGAATAATTTGAGAAGAAAGCCCTTGAATCATACCCTTTGAAGGTAGCCTGGTGGAAGCGATTCATAGATGATACCAATATAAAATGGACACATGGTAAAACAAAGCATGACACGGTTTTTATTCACCTAAATTCTATCTCTCCATAAATAAAATTTACAATGGAGCTAGAAGACAACATGAGTATCCCATTTTTAGACGTGCTCATCATTAGGAAAGAGGATGACTCTTTAGGGCATAAAGTCTTCAGGAAGACAACTCACATAGAAAGCTACCTCCATGCTGATTCCCACCATCACCTAGCCTAGAAGTTTGGTGTTCTAAACACCCTTGCTATCAGAGCTCTTCGAATCTCTGACCCTAAGCATCTAAATGAAGAAAAGGAGCATTTAGTTTCAACCTTTACGAGTATAGGCTACAAAGAAAAAGAAATTAAAATAGCAATAGAGAAAGTTGAAAGAAGGGTGTTATCTCATGAACCTAAGGCTCTAGACCAACCTTAGTATGGTAGGATATTTCTACCTTATATTCAAGGAGTAACTGATAAGATTGCTAAAATCCTAAGGAAGAAAAACATAATCATGCAATTCTCAGCACCTGGAACTATTAGGCAAGGTGTGAGGTCTGTCAAAGATAATATTGATAGAAATCAACTTAAGGGAGTCTATAAAATAAATTGTTCTAGTGGGAAAAGTTATATTGGTGAAACAGGTCACTCCTTGCAAACAAGACTCAAGGAACATGGAGCTGATATTAGGAATGAAAGGTATCGTACTTCAGCCTTGGCCGAACATTCCTCAAAAACTAAGCACCATGTCCGCTTGGAAAACGCCTCAATTGTCACAAAGGAAGAACAACATCATAGGTGAAAGATTAGAGAAGCTCTTGAAATTATCAAACATCCACATAATCTCAACAGAGACAATGGTATTGAGATTAGTGGAAGTTGGCTTCCCTTAATCAAAGAAAGTAAGATCACCAATACATCTCAGGTATAGCAATCTACGGGTAGATATCCCTCTCCTAATCTAAAATTGTTAGGAGTTAGTAGCATTACTATAATAATAAGTATGATAATAATAATAATTATTAGGTATTTAATTACAACATTTACAATAATGATTATAATATATTATTGTTTTGTATTAATTATCTTATCAATTATTAATATTAATTATTATAATTATTAATTATAATAATCAATTATTAATATTAATGAAAATTTATATTAAAATTAATTAATTAATATTTTAATTAGAAATTAATATTAATATTAAATTAATATATAATTAATCAATATTATTATTTATTATTAATTAAATTAATTATTAATCAATTAATAAAGTTTAAAATTTAATATTACATATTAATATTCTTAAATACTAATATCTATTAAATATATAGAAAATATCCAACCTAATTTTATAATTAATAATTATATTACTATTGTATTAAATTTAAATTAATAAATTGACTCATCAGTAATTAATCAAAATTAATATTATTTGAAAAAGTTGACATTCATCTCATCCTTCTCTCCTCATAACTATTTAAATACCTCATTTAAGCTCTTCTACTATCAACATTCAAAAAGGTCCTGATGATGGATCCCGGTTGGGATTTGAAATGTTGATGAAAAATGGTTTTCACTGTGGATTGTTCGGTAGCTAAATCTAAAAATTTGTTGCATTCTTGTTTAAATCAGATCAATCATACCCAATGAAACAAAAATAAGGTCATAGGAAAAAATATATATGTTGAATTTGAAGGTACAGGAAGAAATAATGTTATCTTAACGTGCTTGAGACTTCACCAATGAATATTTTTTCTCTCTTTCCCACTATCCAGTTCATAGGTAACATATTTGAAGCTATGCATATCTACTATCATCCTCCCAAATCACGCTCCTCAATTTCATGAATGCACTAGCTCAATAAAGAAAATTCACTCCACCTAGAGAAGCCTCATATTTATGTTGCTCCAACATGGGTGATAACCACTTGGTCCAGACCTTAAGACAACTCTTTTTCCTTTTAAAGTGGTGGCTCCGACTGGGGATGATGTGGTCGGTTTCCTAGTGTGGGTTTTAAAATGAGAGTGGGTGGTTTTCAAGTGTCCGCAATAGAATAATGATAACTAAATGACCTATTCTATCATGCAAATATCTAGCTAACTTAATCTAATATAAACCCAGGTATTTTTGTGTGATATGCAATCTAAAAAGATAGTTGTTTAACATGTGATAATAAAGATCAATCACGCATAAAACAATAGTGATAAC
Source organism: Pinus taeda (assembly GCA_000404065.3). NCBI lineage: Eukaryota > Viridiplantae > Streptophyta > Pinopsida > Pinales > Pinaceae > Pinus > Pinus taeda. The sequence continues at coordinate 26,760 of APFE031469068.1, read as the reverse complement.
ATATAAAGATAATTTCTTTGACTAAATAATTAGTCAAAGAAATGTATAAACTATATCGCATATATCTCATGATTCATATATGAAAAATAAACAATTTCCACTAGGCATCATACATTAGTGCAATTAATGCTTAACATAAAGAACATATCTCATATACAATTCATGAAAATAAATTGTTATCACTAATTGAACAGAAATAGAACTAATCATACAAGATAGAAGTACCATATATGTGAAGTTCTGCTCATTTGACTAATGACATAGATCAACTTCTTTCTTCAGATCAAATTATCTTCTAAGTATACAATAGCGCATCAACAAAGGAAAGTAGTATGATATTTAAAAGAAATCATCATGTTCCATAATTTCACCAAAGCATTCACAAACTTACAAAAGTGCATTCTTTGCAAATGTTTTTGATAAAATTCTGGACCCTTCTCTAAATGCATGGGAAGGGTATAAATATTATTCTAACTAATGTAACCAAATAGATTATACAAACATTTGAGGAGGTTTCAAACAACCTTCCTCATGGCTAGTTAAATAACTCCAAAAATAAAAGTGACTTGATGAGCAGAGGCTTTGATAATGATTTGATGTCTCCTAGCTTGTCTTCTCAATCACATATATTAGTCGTTGGTTTGACTTTAGGAGGTGCCCCAAACTGTGTTCTGACCTATCCTGTGAAAATTACATATGTAAGACGTAGAAACATCCATTGAGTTGAATAGAGTGAGCAGTTAAGGGTCATGATTTGGCTATGTGGCTTGACAAGGTATTGCGAATACACTTCCCAGTCAGTCTTTGTTATCTTTGTGATTGCTTCCCTTTGGATTTCCGCTCTTTCCTTCCATCTTTTATGCAAGTCATTAATCGGGCAGTCCCTTCGGGTTGCCTTCCTTCACTAGGTTGGTAGCAAACAAAGTATGATTTACCACCTTTACTATGTTGTTTGACACCCCGTCTGCTCTTGCCACTGCTAATTCAGCTTGTTTGATCCTTGCACCCCAATCCATGAATAGAATGTCCTTATGTGTCTCTTCTATCTCAGGAATATTAGCTTTTCTTCCCTCTTCTATTTCTTGCCAATCAATGAATTCTGAGATTCTTGCATTTAGATCAGTAAATTCAATTCTTTGGTCAATTGCCTTATCCATTAGTTGGTCACTAGTGATCAGATAAGGAGCAATATGTGACATCTTTTGGCAAAACTGTTCTTGTTATTTTAATAAGAGAGAATTTAGCTCTAGCATCTCTTTGATGAATTCCTCAACTGTAGGAATATCCTTATATATTTTCGTGGCTTGTCGCAAGTCTTGGAGTTGCATGTTTTTGGCCGATATATCTACTTCATGGCTTATCTTTAACACCTCCATGTTCTATTGCAATCGGGCTAGCTGCTCAGTGGCTTGCCTGTTCACACTTGCCTTCTTTGTTTCGAGCTGTCGCTCGAGCTGTGTAATCTTCTCTTCCTTTTCCTTAAACAAAATAGATATCTTGGTAGCTTTATCCATGGTGGCTGTTGCATATGCCCCTGTAAACTGTGACAGTTTGGTCAAGTTTTCAGCTAGATTGGAAGGAATGTCCTTCTAGACTATGTCCATCGGTTCATTCCCAGGTGGGATATCGGGTGTCTCTACCCTCCTTATTTTCTCTATCTTCTTACTACAACCTTGTGCAGTGGGCTGTAGAACACATCTGGAGGAGGGATTTTAGTCACCTTTAAGACAATTTCCGATGTGGGCATAGCGAGAATGATTTCAATCTGCTGCGACATTGTCGCTTGCTCATCCATTGGTTCAGACTGTATTTTTCTGAATATGCAGAGGATTTTGAAACTCCATGGTTTCCTAGGTATCTGTTGTCTTGAGAGTGTTTTGTATTTTTTTATTGAATTGATCCCACTCCTGTTCCAAGCTGTTGCTTTTGATCTTAGAACAGATATCTCTAGGTGGGTTGTTCATGCCTTGCTTTTTGGCTGACCTCCTGATGGATTCAGTTGTATTCTTGGTGTCTTGGGCCCTCCTTGTATCCAATGTTTTTCCTATATCCATTTGAGACTCTATGCGAGAATTAGGCCCCTCGCTGTTGACAATCGCACTGGGTGTAGGCTTGTCCTCAATTTTTAACAAATGCAATGGAATTATTTGAGCCTTTTGTTTCTAAACTCTTGAAAGCTTTCAAAATCTTCAGGACTCAAATTTTCCCTTGCCCACTCAAATACTTGTTCGAAGGATTCAACTGACTGTAAAAGGTCTTCAGAATTATTAGCCTCATGATTATAAGGCTTGATATTTATTGTAGTAGTAATGTTATGTGCTATATTTTCTGGATCAAATTGCCTTTTCAGCAAAGTATGGAGCCTGAGGCTTTCTAGGCTTACTGACTCTTTGGTTGCATGGTTAGAATTTGCTAATGAAAAGGAACCGCATCGAATAGGAAAAGGTGGCCATAATAACTTCTTTCTTTCTTTGGTCAAATCTTTTCCCATAGTCTTGTGGGCTATTTCTCTTCCTAATAATTTATCAGAGACATACAAAAGGAGGACATGCGGGTCTACTATACTACCAAAAACCCTGATGTATATAAATCGTTCTTCAACAAAATACTTGCCCACTACTAGAGGGTCTACAGCGGCTTCTGTGGAAAACCTAGGGGCTTTCTTATTAAAAATTAATTAATGCAATGGGAAAATAATGACATGGCATATTTTGTAATGAAACCAGCTCAAGAAAAGATAGAAAAGATAGATCAACGCCTTAGAATTCAGTCTCTTCGAGGGGGCAACCTCCTTTACATTACATAAATGAACAATTATTGGATGATTCAAATGATAAAACCTCCTTTCTATATATAGGAGTCTAAGGAGTCACAATATAACCCAGCCGACCTAACAATAATAATATAAAGCCACTAAAATAACAATAGAGGGATTCTATGGGGCACAGTAATAACAATATGGGGGCAATAGGGGCACAACAATATAAATAAGGGGTACAACTACCATAGTAATGGGGTAATCACTAGTATTATAGGGACCCACATGCCCCTCTCCTTCAAAAAAAGTGTTGTCCT
>APFE031469068.1:0-19368 GCA_000404065.3 Pinus taeda | reverse complement strand
ATCTTAGCTTCTACATCTTTCATCTTAGATTCTGTTATGTTTTGTGCAAGTGACACTTGTTGCACTTTGTCTCGTAATTTTGATATATCATGTTGCATTTCTTCCTCTTCTTCATGAGTCATGCTAGAGCTTTCAGGTCGCCTACTAGGTGTTTCCATTTTCTTTCTTTGGGGCATCAATTACTGATAATAATGCTTAACTATGCCCTTTGAATTCCTTCAAAATAAATTTTCAAACCAAGCTTAAGCAAAACATTTAAAAAATATACACACCTTTTTTCACTTTGTAGGAGCTCGATATTGCCTCTGATGTATCTCTGTAATTTCAGATCATCCAATTCTGAAATTGCGACCTGCGGTAACCCTCTGTGTCCTCTTTCCAATGCCACCATTCTGACCCCAATTGGATTCTCCAAAGAAGAGTTATGCCAAATCTCGCATAGTGACTTGATTATAGACTAATTCAGTAGATTGAACTTGTACGACATGCCACGTGTCCTTGTTTTGACTTTTGGCTCTGAAAAATATATACAAGAAACTACAGTTCGTCCTCTTTTTGTACCTTCTTACGAAATTTCAATATGATGCTTAGAGAGAGAGTTATGACGATTTTCCCCAGGTCACCTGTTCTGAATGTAATTCAAGATTCTGCAAAAGGACCAACTTCCTCAGTTCATATCTCCAAAAATATAGTGCGAAAATCTCTGAAATTTGAACCTGAGATTCAATGCAATGTCTTCTAAAATGGGTTTTTTTTTAGCTTCTGAAACATTGCAGAAATAAAGTTATATCAAAAATTCCACGATGACCTGTTTGGAGCAGCGAAACCCTAGAATCCAAAGCTCTGATACCAAATGTTATGAAACCAGTCAGGAAGATAAAAAGATAGATCAACGCCTTAGATTCAGCCTTTCGAGGGGACCCCTTTACATTACATAATGAACAATTCTTGGATGTTTCAAATTGATAAACTTCTTTTCTATATATAGAAGTCTAAGAGTACAAATAACCCAGCCGACCTTAACAATAATAATATAAAGCCACAAAAATAACAATAGAGGGATTCTATGGGGCCCAGTAATAACAATATGGAGATAATAGGGGCACAACAATATTAATAAGGGGTACAACTACAATAGTAATGGGGTAATCACTAGTATTATAGGGACCCAATATATTTTATAGAAATGAGGTATGTAATAGGATTCCCAAATCTATTTATGGCTGAGATGGAGAGGGTAGGGGTCCTGCAACATCCATTTCCAACCCATGATTAGAAATTTAGTGCAGAAACAGATGGTGTCCATGATGTAGGCAATGAAATAGAATTGAGGAAGGTTCTATGTGGAGGAGGGTCCCTTCTGACGATACTCGATGATGACAGTGGCTAGGTTATCAGATAGGATAATGGCCCAATTCATAATGTGGGAATTGACACAGGCATCAATCAAAGGAATCCATTATAGGGAAAACTTAGCATTATTAGGTAATTCATATAGCCTACATAACATAGCAGCTACATAGTTGTAAGGGTTAGCCAAAGAGGCTATAGGATACATACCCATTTTATTGAGTTTGAACTTGTTCTTCAGTACCCTCCAACTCTGAATCATATTAAAAGGTTCTTCATTCTTCTTTGCAAAGTTAGCAAGGTATGAGTTGTCATATATGTCCTGAGGGTTAGGTATATGGTACATTTGCTTCAAGTCTTCAACTTTTAATGACCCCATGAGTTCCATTCTCGAGTTTCTGAATTGCCTATCTTCAATAATGAGGTTTTCCACCACCCATCTAACCATATCAGTATATGGGAGCATTTTCGCTCTCGCTCCTATTCTGTGAAGGAAAGAATAGGGAACATCTTTGAATTGGACTCCCGAAGGTTTTATTGAGTCAGTTGTTGCGTTTACGATAGTACATTTGGGACGCTCATCCTCAAGCCTATTGTATATGACCTCCCATGCTGTTGCTCCCCCATCGGTGCTGCAGACTGTATCAGAGAATATAGGAGACATTTCTGATAGCTCAGACTCTGTAATGCTTTGATTTTTCTATTTTGCATCACCTTTTGCAATGACATGTCTTTTGAATCTTGCCTGAAATGGAAGAGATATATCACCATAGACGATATAGGGCAATTAAGACTAAAAGCTCTCTGAAATGACTTTGAATTCTGGGAGGATTTCAAATGAGATATTTAGTGTTAGCTAGCCATAAATTGAAATATCATTACTTTTCCTCAGGTTGTTAAACATTAATTACCATGTCAAACTGTTCATTAACACAATTACTTCCCATGCTTGGTGCTTTATTTGCGCATCACAACTTTTAAACGATGTAATATATCATTGTCTGTTTATAATGTGAAATTTGATTGCGATTATCACAATATCACATTTCGCAAATCATTAAAGGATGACATAATGGCAAGACTTATTTATTTGTGATTTCTGCGAAGTGCAAATGGGAATTCTCAAGGCGTTTTGATCAGAATATCACAGTGGGAGGTTTGATCACATATCGCAATTCGAGATTACTTAAAGGAGTTTACATGAAAACATGTGAAATGTGATTTGCGATAAGGATCTTAAGCTTGGGTTGTTTTCTAAGAGTTTTCAAGGCAATTTGTTAGAGTTAGGATTTATTTTTCAAAGACTAAAAATTTGAAAGGGTCCCCAGTTATATATATAATATTAGCTATTGCTATATATAAATAGGGGGGTTGTTATATAGTACAACAATTGGCGATTCACTTGGGAGAACCCGTTATCTCTGATGATTTTTTTGAAATTTCTAGAACTTTCAAAATTAGAAGAGTTATAGGAATAATAATTACATGAGTTATAAACAAAACAAAATTTCTCTAGATTCAATCAGAATCACTTACTCAACCTATTTATTCAACTACTTTGCTCTTGTAGTGATAAAAATATGAATGTTTGCATTAGTCAATATTAAGATTTTAAAGAGATATGGCAGGTGTCTTCCACATATTAGTTTTTATTGTTTACTCATTTATCACAAATAGAGCCTCTGCTGCTAGTAGGTGTTTATAGCCTTGACAGGGTTATCTTTTAACCAACAATGATTCATTGTCCCATCTGAAGCAATTTTCAAAATTCAAAATGATATTCACTTGCTTTCAATCTGATTTGGATCTTGTCCTTTTTTCTTTTTTTTATATAACCTTTCTTTTTAAGTTCCTTAAAAGACATTGTCTAAGCTTGGTAACCTAATAATGACAATGCCATTCACTGGTTGTAACTAAACTGCACAAGTTGGCTGTTGATGAGACCCCTTGTCTTTTGATTGATTAGATCATCAGCTATTACCCTGTTTTGGTATGCAGTTTTGGTAATATTAGTTTAATTATTCCCCTATGATCATGGTAAACAAGCTTGTAATGAGACTTATTATCTTCTAAGTTTTGCATGTTTTAGAATTACACTGTGAAAAAGGAAAATTTTATCAGATGGGGTGAATCATTGGCTATTTTAAGAGTTTTGGATGATAATGATAAAGTTTTGAGATACTTATCTATAGAAAGTCCTTACTAGGTTAAAGATTATTTTTTTGACTAATAACAAAACATCTATACTTTATAAAGATAAGAGCTTGTTCATAGAATAAATATTTTATCAAGGTCAAGTGCTTCCAAAGAAATCATGTTTATCTTGATATTCAAATGTCCTAATTATTTCTTTAACTTTTCCTACTTATAGAAGTGAAAAATCAAAAATTTATCAAAGATTTTATTTTGAGAAGCCAAAAGTAAATACTAGCTAACCTTTATTTTCCTGATAATCTTAAAGGTGATATGGTACAAAATTAGAAGAGGTTATCTTCTAGGAAAAGTATTTTTTTTTTCAGAATTTTCCCATTAACGGGCAAGGAATCCATCCTACTTGACAAGTCCTGTAAAAGAAATGTTGATTGACCAATTTTCTCAATGATTTGGAAAGGGCCAAGCCAAAATCTTTGGAATTTGGTATGTTTACCTTTTTCCTCATGTGCTTTGTCCCATTTCAAAACCAGATCACCTACTTCAAAAGTTTTATGACTGGTAGAGATTGTATGAAAAGAGGCTTTGACTAATTGTTGATTATGAGAGTGGGTTACTTTAGCCTTCTCTCTTTCTCCTTCAAGCTTAAGAATTTGGAATCTTGAAGAGAAGAGGAAGGGTTTTCGTCAATGAATTGCACTATGGTGAGAGATGGGATTGCTCTGTTTGTGGGGAGAACAACTTCTTTTCCATTAACTAAAGCAAAAGGAGAAGACCCGATGGAGGCCTTATGTGTAATTCTGTTTGCCCAAAGAGAAAATGTCAATGCTTTGTGCCAATTCCTATGATTTGGGTCTATAGTCCTCTTGATGATTCTGATAAGGTTTTTGTTTGTTGATTCTACTAATCCATTACCTTGTGGATAATAGTTGGTTGAATACTTTAATTTGAAACCTCACTTTAAAGAAAATTCTACCATTGTATTTCCAGAGAAATAATATGCATTGTCAAACATTAAAGTTGTGGGTAAGCCAAACCTGTTAATTATGTACTGATCAATGAAATCTGTAATATCTTCTGTATTAGCTATCTTTAGTGGAATAACTTCTACCCATTTTGTGAAATAATCAGTAGCAGTAAGGATGTATTTGTGTTGCTTGGAAGAGTTAGGAACAATCTCACCAATTATATCTAATCCGCATTGTTCAAATGGTTGTTGGATATTGACTGGCTACAAAGGGAATGTTGGTTTCTTTTCTCTTTCGGCTGCCATTTGACAAGTTTTGCATTTTCTTGCATATTCACGTGCATCCTTAAATATTGTTGGCCAATAATAACATGCATGCAAGATTTTGTAAGCTGTGGTGTTTCCTCTGAAATGACCTCCAGCTAGTCCATCATGTAATTCCTACATGACATTTTCAGCTTTAGTTTTTTCTAGGCATCTTAATAACACTGAATCATAGTTTTTTCTAAACAATACATCATCAATTAATTCATACTGATTTGATTTTAACCTTAAAACACGCTTTGTTTTATAATTGAGATGCATATGAGCATATCCATTCTTTAAATAAAACTTCAAAGCAACATACTATGTGCATTACTAAGGCTTACCTCTGATATTTGCACTTCATTACCTTGGTCTTCTTCTGCTGATAAGTGGGAAGCTCCACTTAGCATCCTGCAAAAACCTTGGCCCCTGACAATTTTAGCTGGCCAGATTTCTTCATCATACTCTTGAAGCGTAGTAACCCAATTGGCTCTTTTCTTCCCTACTTCTCTTTGAATCAATAATTGCCTTACTGCAGGGTAACGTAGTACTATCTTTGTATGGGTTTTGAGAAGAAAAAGTTTGAAATGTTTCAATGTTTTAAAAACAACAAAAATGTTTCTCAACAACTGAATAGTTTAACTCGGCACCTTGCAAGTTGGAACTAAAAAAAGAGATGGGTGCCTTTATATTTTGAACATTTGGCTGTGTTAAAACTGCTGCATATGATGTATCAGATGAAAAAGTGTATAACACAAAAGGTTTTAGAAAGTTAGAAGTTGTTAAAGAAGGAACATTGATAATGGATTTTTTGATCAACTCAAATGACTCCCTTTCATCTTTACCCCATTTGAAAATTCTTTTCTTTCTTTTCATTACTTGAAGGGGTAGGACAATCTGTGAAAAATATGGAACAAATATTTTTACAAATTAATTTGACCTAGGAATGGTTGCGTGGTCTTTTTATTATGTGGGAGTGGAATCTTTTCAATTTCTTGGACTCTATCAAGATCAATATAAATCCCTTTCTTGGCTACTATAAATCCGAGTTTTCCTTCTGATAAAGAAAAATATGATTTTTTGGGATTTAAAGAAATGCCATATTTCTTGCACCTTTCAAAAATGTGTTTTAGGTAATTTAAATGATTGTTTATATCCTTAGAATAGATTGTAATGTCATCTAAGTAAATAAAAACTAATTTATTAATCAGACCTTTGAAAGCAATACCTATAGCACGTTGAAAAGTAGCACTTGCATTAATGAGTCCAAAAGGCATCTTCTGATAAGCATATGTCCCCCACTTGGTCCTAAATGTTGTCTTCAATATGTCATCTGGATGTACAAGAATTTCATTGTATCCTGAAAATCCCTCTAGAAAAGACATTAATTCGGAACCTGCAATTGATTGCAATATTTGCTCCATGGTAGACAAAGGAAAGTTATCCTTTTGACAAGCTCTATTCAGGTTTCTAGAATCAATACAAATCCTAATATCACTGTTCTTTTTTGTTAGCCTCACTCTCTAAAGATCAATAATAAATCCAATTATTAAATTAAATAAATAAAACCATGAGAATTCCTCAAACTAAGCAGTCTAGTTTGGATGAGAGATTCTCTCCAACTAGCTCTCCTAAATTAGTGTGTAAGTTGAGAAATTGTCTCAACCAAGTGAGTCTAAGATAGATGCACTATCTTAAGACCACTTAAATTTTTTGAATAGTGTGAATTACATGAGCATGAGAGACCACATGATGGCTCTTTTCCTTTTCCGCCAATTTAATTTTTGTGTTTTAATTTGTTGTGCATATGGTTATATGGCTTTGTGATTCTTCTTCATGTGGTATCAGAGCGGAGGCAAAGTCTTCTTGTTGGTGCAAGTTGTTTAGAGCGAAGATTGCTAGTTGTGTGTGTTGTTTAGGAGTAGCAACTCATATGCAGTGAAATTGGCTACCCACAAGGCCCACAAAATCAATCTTCTGAACTGTCCATGTTTGTCTCACAGTGCTGGGCCTGTGCATTTTTTCTTGTGGTTGCTGGAGTAGTCAAATATTAAAGGGGACACGCTGCATGCCTTATCCATTGCCCACTAGCTGATGATAAAATTAATTTCTTAATAATTTGGGACAGCTAAATGTGTGTCCCCATGTTGCCTCACTTACTTTGAAGTCAGGCTCGCTTATCGTAGAATTTGTGCTTGAAAAGATTGCTCACTTGAGTTGATCACTGAAATGACACACTCGCTTGTGCTGGTTGTTGATTGCTGATGCTTCTAAACACTTGCTTGAACTGCTGATTGTATGCTCGCTTAATGACGATCACTTTGCTTAAATGAAACATTATGATTGTTTTAATGAACTTTAAACATGCTCGCTTGTTGTGCGTTGAATTGTTGTACTTGATTTGGTTACTTGACACACTCGCTTGATCTTAGGGCGCTTGCTATAGACACATGCTTGTTTTGATGCTTACTTGAAGATTAGACTCCATGCTCGTTTGAAGATGATTTCTTGCTTGATTATGTGCTTGAACTTGCTTGAATTTTTTATGCGTACTTGAATGAAATACTCATGCTTCCTTGCTTGTTTGTTTTATGAACATGTTTTCTTGCTTGATTGTTGTTATGAACACACTTGCTTGCTTGATTGTACTTGCTTGAAATACTTGTTGTCTTGAACTCTTGTGTGATTACTACACTTAGTGATTTCTTGAATGTACTCACTGAATGTGATGATTTGTAAAAAAAAGGAAAGGGTATCGTAGTGGTGAGAATCAGGGCCAAAATGCTTCCCTATGAAGCTGGGGTGGCTCGATTCTCGGAGGATGTGGGATCGATCGCATATTCAAGACAGTCGTGGTGCTTGTTGCATACACTATATCTCAAGGTGAGATTCAATAATTTTACAATGGTTCACATCACAAGATCTACATCCACATTTTTAAGAAACAATCAATTTGCAGGCAGTTGAACTGAGTGCTCCACTCCGGACAAGGAGAAAACGCAAGAATGGAATCAAACTCGTGATCTCCTAATGAAAAGGGGCCACAAAAATTTGTTACAAATGCTCAAACAACGTTTTCTGAGGGCGTTCGTTGTACTTTCTTAGAAGTGGAGGATAGATATGGGATGAAGAAGTCGTGGGATCACCAAATATAGATGGACTGATCCAATTTTCAAGGAACAAGAAGCATACAGTTCTGTTCTATGGGCTTTCATTGGAAAATCTGATATGTTTTCTTGGGATAAAGAGGGAATGATTTCTAATTTGAGGAAATAACTTAGAGTTTCAGATATGGACCATAGGGAACTTCTTGGGAAAGTTAATGTAGATAAAGTACTGAGACATATAAGGGAATACCAAAAAGGCAATTTTACTTGACGTAATTTTACAACAAATGCTGCATTTTCTTTCCAGAAATGTGTTCCTATGGTTTCAACAACTTGTAAAAGGAAAAAACAACACACCTGTGACAAATCTTTACCTCCACATGTTCTACCACGCGCTTCAAAATCTACACCAGGCAACCATCCAAATGTTGATTGCCATCTGCCCTCGGCGCTTGCTGTTCCACCTGGAAGAAAACATGCACTCCAACCATGCAATTTCTAGCTGGTTCAAAAGCCGAGGAAGCAACAACAATGATTTCCCGTCTATGAATTGAAAGCTTCACTCGGATCATTCATGTAGTGGGCTTTGAAATCTATTAACGCAACATGGTCTTCACTCTGATACCATGTGCATCACGCTCTGTGACAAAATCAATCTTGTTTGAATGCCTAAGAAAATCTTGCCAATTTTTTGAATCCATCAGTGTTTATCCTCATGGTTCGACGGTGGTTGGCTTTTCTGAATGTGGCTTACAGCTGGTTGGATTGCTAGTGTGGCTTTCTGATTATTTGCATTGTTGTGATTTGCATCGTAGACTAGTAGTCGATGATTACATTGTTGGTTGTGATTGCAGAGGTCCAAAACTAGAACTTGGCATGGATTTTGTTCGGGAATTAAAGGAAGCAACAGACTTTGAGCCACCGTGGAGCAAGAATAGCTAGCATTGTGAATGTGTGGGCAATTTTTTTTAAGATACATGGAAATTTTTGTTGTGTCAAATTAAACAAAGCATACACACTATTGAGGATGTGTGAAGACCAAGGTGAGAAGCATGGAAGCTTAAGATGGTTGCTATTAAGTTGTGCGTAAAGTATTATGCCCAATAAAATATTGAGAGAACTTCATACCAATGGTGAGTTAGTTTATACGCTCAAAGGATGTAGATTTCTTTTCACAACATGATGTGTTCTCTAAAAATCATATTCATTCACATTTTAAAGTTAATTTTGATGCTAGAGCTTGGAATTATTATTGTTTTAGAGGTAGTTTTTTGAAGACAATTTGCAAGTGTGACATTCTCATTGCTTGAGAAGGTGAAGGTTGGTGTACTCCCATATTTAAATAAAAACATATTTTTTGGTGATGATTGTGTCCTAGATTTGCCCGAAATTGAATAAGGGTATCTTAGGTACACCGTGTGTATGTTTGTGATGGCGCATGATTTTTGATCTTGTTTTTGTTTTGTGTCTAGTCTTGACACTAACCTTCATGTGGTATCTTTCTAATATGGTACACAAGTAGCATACAACACATGAACGAATTGCATGCACATAATCATTTTCATTCAAGCTTATGTAATCAAGCAAACTGCAAGCAATCAAGAAGAAACAATACATAACCAAGTTGTCAACGACATTTATACATCAACATCCAATCAAGTTGTCATTTACATCAACAATTTTTGCAGCAATTCAACAATAATGTTTTGGAAATTGCACTTGCACCATTTTTTGAATAAGCTCAATACAAAACTATAACTTGTAAATCATAATTTGTATTGTAATCAAAGACAAATTGAGTTGAATTGTAAGGGTGCATTCTCGGTTGAAACCGACACCCACGCTTTGAATTGATAGGAAATCAACTAAACCCAGTGAATCCATTGTTTTTAACTGAGTCATTCAAACCATTGTAAGCATTTCTCTTGGGTGCATTTTCAATAGTATTTGACACCCTTCTTTTGATCAATCAAGAGTGTAAGTTCAAGCCAGTGCAAATATCTCAACATAAAGCGAGCCTAAAACTGATTGAAGCAAGCATCAAGCGAGTGTGAAAGAAAGCAAGTGTGAGTTCAAACAATCAATTGTTAAAACAAGATCAAGCAAGCATGCAACAATCAACCAAACATTAAGCGAGCGAGTTATACAAATCCAACAAGTATTAAAAGCAAGCGAGCGTGAGTTCCAACAAGTTCACATGGTGAAAAGCATTCAGTTGTTAAAGATTCTTAACAATTTGATCCTCTCAATTGCTGAAGATGTGGTGCACATCAACAAAACCACTCTTGCTTACATTCAAGTGCATATTCAACATGCACATGAAACGATTGAGTTCCTTGAACTGGAGTTGCAACTGCAGAGAAATGAGTTGCAAGATAAGTGTGTTGCTTCCAAGTCTTTGACCCATCTAGAGACAGTTGATCATTCAACTTCATCCATCCAACCAACTTCAAGTGTTGAAGTTGTTCCAGTGAAACTTTCTTCCAAACCCATCATCAAGCCATGGGAAGAAATTCAAAGTAATCGAAATTGACATGGCTTAGGATATGTCAAAGATAATTATAACTTACATATCCCTGATTATTCAAAGCCCATTCAGTTCATCAGTGCCGGATTACTTGAACAAATCACCTTACCAAGTTTTTAGCAACTTGTAGATCAACGTCAATGCACACAAACTGAAGTTGCAAACAAACAGAAATGCACACAAACTCAAGTTGCTAACAAACCAAAATTTTCTCATTGTTAAAGAACCGGCATCTGGAACATCAATGTTTTGATCTCCATCCTTGTAGCCATTGCGGTAATTCAAATCATACATCAAAGAAATGTTGCAACCAATGACAGTCAGCCAGATTAAAGATAAATTATTCATGGATTGATCCCTAGGAATGGTCATCCATAGCTAGAAGATTGTCCAAGTTTTACAATCGGATTCACTCACACATATTGCAACCAACAGTCAAATGAAGATGGTACTCATGTGCAGTTGAACAGAGGAGTACACCAGTGAAATACCCATCCACCTATAGGGGGGAGTTCAGATATACTTTGGAGAAGATTGTCTCTCCTTACAGCTGAAAAAGGGGGGAAAATGTCAATGAAATTGACAAGTGGTTGTTAGAATGAAAGTCTCAACAACATTAACATAGCAGCCAATGGGCATCTCCATCAGTTAGTGGGCGATCATCATCAGCAAATACGCCAGTGGGCATTCATCAAATTGTGTCAGTGGATATTAGATGTTGTTTTCAAGCAAAGAACAATTGGATCCTTTGGTGGCTTGGCACATGATGGAGTGGTCAAGCGAAATTCAGAGATGAATCATTCATGCAGCTGACTCATGGTCTCTTCATATTGTAGTTTCTTCAACATCCAGCTTTGGCGGTTTTTCAGGCAAATGTCTTCTGAGGATCAACTTGAGAACTTGGAAGATGGTTCCTTGTTAGTTTTGGATTTATCATTGAGGGGGGAAATGTTAGCCTCACTCGCTTAAAAATCAATAATAAATCCAATTATAAATTAAATAAATAAAGTCATGGGAATTCCTCAAACTAAGGAGTCTACTTTGGATGAGAGATTCTCTCCAACTAGCTCTCCTAAATTAGTGTGTAAGTTGAGAAATTGCCTCAACCAAGTGAGTCTAATATAGATGCACTATCTTAAGACCACTTACTCATGTATTTAAATGTATTATTAATTTTTTTCAATAATGTGAATTACATGAGCATGAGAGACCACATGATGGCTCTCTGCGTTTTCCACCAGTTTAATTTTTGTGTTAATTTTTTGTGCATATGGTTATATGGTTTTGTGATTCTTCTTCATTTTTCCTCATAGGGACCATATTTGATACCCACTTTGAGTGTCTAACAAGAAATACTATTTTGGATTTCAGAAGCTTGTTCAATTCAGATTTGATTTTACTTTTAAGGTTTGGGTGAATTTTCCTAAGCTTTTGTTGAACTGGCATTAGAAGTCATTGGTATGGTATGTTGAATTATAGAGGTATCGTAGGTATGGAGATCTGCGTAATCCCAGGAAAAGAAACCGTTATATGTTTTCAACGACTTAATGAATGATAGTCTTTCTTCAAATGACAAACCAAGACCTAGGTTGACATTTTGGGGTTTTTCAAGGGAACCTAGGTTTACTACTTCAAATATTAGAGTAGAGCTCTGAGTTTTGGAGTTGGTAATTTTCTTAAATCTGTCCTTTAAATCATGGAGTTCTTCCATCTTAACAACAGACTTTGGGATCAGGTTTTAATCTTGTTTATGGTTGATTTTCAAGTCATGCTCATGTTCATCTATGATTTGTTCCTCATAATATCCTCCTGATGTAAGGAAATTGATTATATCAACATCATTATTAAACACTCTCCAATTTCTTAATTATCAGGAATGGATGGCCTAAAAACTGATTCTATAGAAATCCTATCTAGACTAAATTCTTCTATAGGTATAAGCTTGGATTCCACATTAGCAAGTAAATCGACACTAGAGATTGATAATGTTAAAAGCAGTGAAATGAGAAGTAAAATTCTACACTAGAGATTGATAATGTTTAAGGTGCCCAGACACACAATGAATTGTGTTTCTTACCTATTTAATGACTATTTCAAAATCTCCATATACTTGCAAATACTTGACTTTAAGGCCAATGGCTTTATAAAGCCCTTAAATCAATGCTTCATATTCTGCGGTATTGTTAGTGCATTGAAATTCAAGTCTACAGGCTAACATGGTTTTCTCTCCTTGCGGGCTGATTAAAATACATCCAACACCTGCACCTTCTTCAGATTTGTAACCATCAAAATAGAGAGTCTAGAACAATTAATTATCTAAAATTTTATTGATTATACTTACACACTTGGAAGCATCGGTTTGTGAAAATTTTTCTATTTAAGATACTACAACATTATTTGGAAAAGGAAATCTTTGGGCATTAAAAGATGCCAAAAATGACTCAGCTGAGTAATTTCCAATGATATTATTGGTGAAAGCAACAGGTTCATTGCTTCCCTTAAGATCAGTGACTATGTATATCATGAACTTCTCTCGGTCTACTCTTATTTAGTTTGGTTTACCATTGTGTGGAAACCACATGTGAGGCCAATCAGTTGTGAAGTATCCATGAAACTTTTCAAACCAATCCCTACTTAGAATTAAACCATAAAATTCAGGGATATCAGCCACTAGAATATCGATTATCTGTGAAACTTTTGGATTAGAGGAAAGCCTAATTGAAACCAATGTTATTTCTCCAAGAACCCTTACTTTTGTCAAGTCCAATTGAACTATGTGTACTGCATATTTTTGAGGCGTAATGTTCAATTTAATACACACAGTCCTTGGCATAATATTTGAATAGGCTCCTGAATCAACAAGGAAATTATGGACATTTCTGTCGAAAATATTGTAAGTAATGAGGAATGGAGGTGTATGAGAAATAGACCTATCACCTAAATCTGTGGGATTTACTTTATTTGAAGATGAGGGAGGTTTTCCCATATTGTAGGCAGCTTGAGTAACTACAACAAATGGTAGAGGGGATACAGGAACTGCTTTTAACTCTCTTAATAGAATTTTCTATTGTTGTTTGAGTTTAGTCAACTCATGTAATGAAATATTTGCTCTGGTCTTTTTCATATCTTCGACTATGTTATATTCCACTGTATCTGATGTTACCAATGTTTTGGAAGCATTTGGAGGATCTAGTGGAATAGGATCAGTTTGACTAGCCTTAGACTTCTTACTTACTATTTTCTCCTTTACATGAGTAGCAATTTTTTGTTTATGATTTGTTATAGACATATCAGGAGATTTTTTACTTCTTGTAGTTACTGGCATAACTTGTGCTTCCTCTTCAGCTAGTAGAATGAAATCCCACATTCCATTTAATTCAACTTCTTCTTCTATTTTGGGTTCCTCTTTGGCTGGTGAGTCTTCTTCTGCTTCTTGATCTCATTCAACATTTGAAATAATATTCGGTGGTTGTGATGCAGAAGAAGGGTTTCTTTTAAATGAGTGAAAAGGTTTCTTGGGAGCAAAATATTCTGCGACCTGCTTCTTGATTTTGACCATTTCATTGGACATGGTCTTTAACACTTTCTGAAGGCCTTCAAGATCGAAAGGGTCCATTGAAGTTTTCTTTTCTGAATCATCTTTGAATATTACCTTTTTTGACTTCCTTTCATTTTTCTGTGACCTCTTTCTAAAGCAATAATTCTTCTTTCTATAGACAAAGCTTCCTTCATGTTTTCTACAAGGGTAGCCTTATTAGTTCTATCTACAAAAATCATGATATTAGAAGGAAGGGAGGATATGTACCATTCTATTTGTACATCGATTGCAGGTTTTAAGGCAACTGGGATTTTGTTTAGTGACTTGTTAAATATGGAGTTGAAGTCTTTGATCCTTTCATCTGAGTTTTATTTTAAGTTAAAAATATCATTTATTAAGGATGCTATGGTCCTGCCATCACCAAATTTTGCAAGAAATACTTCCTAAAAAGTGTCCCAGTCCCTTATTAAGCCTACTAGAAGGGAAAAATACCAAGATCCAGCAGATCCTTGGAAGGTATAAGGAAATTATCTGATTACAACATCTTCATGTGCAACTCCATTAATATTCATGGCTAGCATAAAGTTATTAATATATTCTTCAACAGGAAGACCATCATCAGGATTGTACTTAGGTAACCATTTTTCTGGGTTTGCTGGGAGAGCATTTGGATTAGCAACTAGAACAGTACAAAGATTTGTCCAAGGTTGAGCGGCTTGATTGGCCATAACTTGAGTTGGAGACTGTGAAGATAGGAAGGCCAGTCCATAAGTAGGTATATATGGCGAAGAACTTACTACTGGGTTAGAACTACTAGTAGTAGTACTAGTTGGAGAAGTGGATTGAGTAGAAGTGAATGGATGGAAGGGTGATGTGATCTCGATGGTATTTGATTCAGATCTTGATGTGATAAATTTCTACGTCATGGAGGGATGGGAAACTCAAAAGGAGTTACTCTAAGATTTTCAATTTTCAATCTAGTTAATACACCAGTTTCTCATAATAAGGAAGTAACAATTTCTTCAGAAGCTTCAGGCCTCTCTGGTTTCTTGGCAAAAATGGATATCTGTTCCAATTTATGTATCAAAGAATGAAATTCGGGAGAATCGAGAGTATAATCTTTAGAAGGTTGTTGTCTTACTACTTCAGGAGACAAGGGAGATGTTTCTATAACTTCTTATTTCTGATTCGGAGATTTTGAGAGAGATCTAGAAGGTGTAGAAGTTGTGGAGGGGTTTTGACTCTTATGAATGTTCTTTTATTAATATATAGGTTTATATGCCATTCATAGTTGGATGGCCCTTCTTCTAGTGCCAAAATGTTGAAGCCTCAGATTTCTACTACTCCAACATGGGGGATAACCACCTGGTCCAGACATTAAGACAACTCCTTTTCTGTTTAAAGTGGTGGCTCTGACTGGGCATCATGGGACCAATTTCCCAGTGTGGGTTTTAAAATGAGAGTGGGTGGTTTCCAAGTGACTACAATATAATAATGATAACTAAATGACCTATTTTATCATGCAAATCTCTAGCTAACTTAATCTAATATAAACCCGGGTATTTCTGTGTGATATGCGATCTAAAAAGATATATGTTTAACATGTGATAATAAATATAAATCACACATAAAATAGGGGTGATAACATATAAAGATAATTTATTTGACTAAATAGTTAGTCAAAGAAATGTATAAACTATATCACATATATCTCATGATTCATATATGAAAATAAACAATTTCAGCTAGGCATCATACATCAGTGCAATTAACGCTTAACAAAAAGAACATATCTCATATAAAATTCATGAAAATAAAGTGCTATCACTAATTAAACATAAATAAAACTAATCATACAAGATAGAAGCACCATATATGTGAATTTATGCTCATTTGACTAATGACATAGATCAACTTCTTTCTTCAGATCAAATTATCTTCCAAGTATACAATAGTGCATCAACAAAGGAAAGTAGTTTGATATTTAAAAGAAATGATCATGTTCTATAATTTCACCAAAGAATTCACAAACTTACAAAAGTGCATTCTTTGCAAATGTTTTTGATAAAATTCTGGACCCTTCTCTAAATGCATGAGAAGGGTATAAATACTATTCTAACTAATGTTCAAAAATAGATTATACAAAAAAATGAGGAGGTTTCAAACAACCTTCCTCCTAACTAGTTAACTAAGTCCAAAAATAAAAGTGACTTGATGAGAAAAGGCTATGATAATGATTTGTTGTCTTCCATCTTGTCTTTTAAATCACATATATCAAACATCAGTTTGATTTGAGGAACTGCCCCAAACTGTGTTCTGACCCATCCTCTGAAAATTGCATCTGTGAGAGGCAACATTATCCGCTGAGTTGAATGGAGTGAGTAGTTAAGGGTCATGATTTGGCTGTGTGTCTTGACAAGGTATTGCCAATACGCTTCCCAGTCAGTCTTTATTATCTTTGTGATTGCTTCCCTTTGGATTTCCGCTCTTTCCTTCCAGTCATTTAAATCGGGTAGTTATTTCGGGTTGCCTTCCTTCACCAGGTTGGTAGAAAACAAAGTATGGTTTACCATCTTTACTATGTTCTTTGACACCCCGACTGCTCTTTCCACTGCTAATTCAGCTTGTTTGATCCTCGCATCCAAATCCATGAATCAAATGTTGTTATGTGTCTGTTCTATCTCAAGCATATTAGCTTTTCTTTCCTCTTTTGTTTCTTTCCACTTGATGAATTTTGAGATTCTTGTGTTTAGATCAGTAAATTCAGTTCTTTGGTCAATCGCCTTATCCGTTAGTTGGTCACTAGTGATTATATAAGGAGCGATATGTGACATCTTTTGGAAAAATTGTTCTTGTTGTTTTAATAAGAGAGAATTTAGCTCTAGCGCCTCTTTGATGAATTCCATGACAATAAGAACATCCTTATATATTTCCATGGCTTGCTACAAGTCTTGGAGTTGCAGGTTTTTGGCCGATATGTCTGCTTTGTGGCTTATCTTCAACACCTCCATGTTCTGTTGCAATTGGGCTAGCTACTTAGTGACTTCCCTATTCATACTTGCCTTCTTTGTTTTGAGTTGTTGCTTGAGTTGTGCAATCTTCTCTTCATTTTCCTTCAACAAAATAGATATCTTAGTAGCTTTATCCATGGTGGCAGTTGCATATGCCCCTATAAACTGTGAAAGTTTGGTCAAGTTTTCAGTTGGATTGCAAGGAATGTCCTTCCAGACTATGTCCATCGGTTCATTCCCAGGTGGGATTTCAGGTGTCTCTACCCTCCTTATTTTTATCTGTCTTCTTACTACAACCTTGTGCAATGGGTTGTAGAACACATCTAGAGGAGGGATTTTAGTCACCTTTAAGACAATTTCTGATGTGGGAAAAGTGGGAATGATTTCATTCTGCTGAGACATTGTCGCTTGCTCATCCATCAGTTCAGAGTCTATATTTTTTTTAATATGCAGAGGAGTTTGAAACTCCATGGTTTCCTGGGTATCTATTGTCTTGAGAGTGTTTTGTAGTTTTTTATTGAATTGATCCCACTCTTGTTCCAAACTGTTGCTTTTGATCTTAGAATCGATATCTTTAGGTGGGTTGTTCATACCCTACTTTTCAGCTGACCTCCTGTTCAATTCAGCTATATTCTCGGTGTCTTGGGCCCTCCCTGTATCTAATGTTTTTCCTATATCCATTTGAGACTCTATGCGAGAATTAGGTCCCTTGTTGTTGACAGTCACACTAGGTGTAAGCTTGTCCTCAATTTTTAACAAATGCAGTGGAATTATTTCAAGCCTTTTGTATAGAAAGCATCTTGAAGGTTTCTACTAGTATTTATACTTCTAACTATATTTATGCCTAAAATTGTCCCAACAATAGTTGAACAATGTGATTTTAGTAAAGACAAAAGTGATTGAAATTAGCTACCATCACTTTTTGATTCAAAAAATTCTTTCAAAATTTTATTGCATGGCCAAAAAATAGTTCGTGTATGAAACTTATCCTTAATTCCTTCTATAAAACTTTAATTCACAAGAATATATCTAGGATTTGTTTGTCCT
The DNA here is from genome assembly GCA_000404065.3 of Pinus taeda. Lineage (NCBI taxonomy): Eukaryota > Viridiplantae > Streptophyta > Pinopsida > Pinales > Pinaceae > Pinus > Pinus taeda. The sequence goes on along the minus strand of APFE031469068.1, from coordinate 1,364 downwards.
ACACTTGAGAGATGAGATAAGGAAGGTGGACACAAAGTGTCAATCCCTTTTCCATTAGAATGTAGCACTTCATTCACCTAATGGTTGAGATTGGGAATTTAATGGAAATTTGTTTGTTTTGTATGTTTAACACCTAATTATTCAAATAATACTTTCACATGAGGAACCTCTTTAACATAATGTTTCCAATCATTCAATTTTTAAATTTTCACCTTTGGATATTTAGCATCTCAAAAACTTTGAATGCCTTCTTCAATTATGTCATCGCTTGTTGATGGAATATTGGCTAGAAGATCACTTGATGTTGGACTTTGAATGGTTTCCATTTGATGCATATGCTTCACTTGTGGAAACAAACTGTAGTCCACCACAATATTCGTTGTGCAAGGATTTGATTTAGTGATGGGTGGATGTCTATGTTTCTCCATACCCAATCTTGATTTCTCTCTAAGATATTTAAAAATTTTAGGGGACAATGTATTTATTCTAGTATTTTTTATCAATTGCGTAATTTTCTCATCCCCAAAAGGTTCTAATAGAACATGAATATGTTAAAAATAATTAAGGAAACCACTTAAATAAAAAAACCACCACCACCTACAACATAATATTTTCATAGTATTTGTGGAAGTGTTTGCTAAACATACAAGGAAAATTGATGGCAGCAAAATGGTGTATTTTTTATTATATAGGAAAGAACATGCATGTGTTAATAGCACATGAACACTATTACTCCAATGTTAATTCTCACGTGACAAAGAAGATAGAAGATGACAACAATGGAAAAGTATAGGAATGTAAACATGCTAACACTACATGCACATTCTTTCTCAATTCTCATGGGGAGAGAGAGTGAAAGAGGGATACCTTGAAAGAGAGAGAGTTTAAAAGGGAAAGGGGAAGGGTGAGAGAGAAGCTGGGAGATGGGGGGATAGAGAGAGAAAGAGGGAGATAATAGGGAGACATATGGAGAGGGATAGGGGGAGACATAGGGTGAGAAAGAGAGAGAGGAAGGGATAAGGAGAGAGAGGGGGGAGGGAGAGATAGAAGGACATAGAAACATGTGTGGAGAGAATTATAATTAGGGGAGGGGAGAGAGGGAGAAAAGGTTAGGGACGGAGATAAAATAATGTATATGGGGGAGGGAGGGAGGGAGAGATAAGGATAGGTAAAGGGAGATAGAGGGAAAAGGAGAGGGGGTTAGAGTGTGTGTGTGTGCGTTTTAAATACAGGGAATCATATAAGAGAGACAGGTAGAGGGAGATAGATGGAGAAAGATGTATAAAGATATGGGGGTGAGAGGGAAAGATTGGGGAAGGAAGAGAGAGACAGAGAGATATGGGGGGAGGGGGAGAAAGAGATAA